>BLKM01000325.1:1867319-1881938 GCA_013340265.1 Coptotermes formosanus | reverse complement strand
CCCCCCCCCCCCCTCCCCCCGCAAAAAAATTGCAGCGGTCCACGTAACTTTTCATGGCGAGTTCTTTTGACTAATTAGGAATAAAGAAGTGTCGAAGAACGTATGTGCGCATCTGAACGCAAAGTATGCTACGAGGCAGCCAACACAGCCGTCAGATGCATATACCCTGTCCTTCCGTAGCGCAGAAAGACGATTGCACCAGCGTGAGCCAAACTCACTCCTCCTTTCATGACAATCGGTCATTTGGCTCCAGCGCTGTTTCTGGAGGCCCAAGGACAGCTGCCAAACAAAGTACGTACAATGCACTTTACTTTATAATATGGCTTCCTTCTTAGGTTATTTCCTTTTTCCCTGCCAATGTCTTTCCTTCTTCCTTTTGTCCTTGCATTCTTCGTTTTTCCTCCCGCGTAACACTCCTCATCCCTGTCTTTTTTTGCCTTTTTCCTTTCATTATTTCCTCGTCCCTCGCCCTCAGTTCATTTATTCCATCTCAGTCTTTTCCCCTCTCATCTTTAGCTATTCTTCCCACCTCAGTACCTCCTTCAATCAACTTTCTTTCCCTAACAAGGAAAATGGTACTAAAACTAGGTAAATGTCCCTCGTACTTCATTGCACGTTCTTTTTCTTTCTTTCTTTCTTTCTTTCTTTCTTTCTTTAGTCTGACCTCTTCTACCTACTAATTTTAGGCACAAAGGGTTACTGCTGGGGCCTGACCACACTTAGTGACGCAAACACGGAATGATATCGTAACGCTGCTGTTTTCCCTCTGTTATCGCACGTCCGTATACATTCACATTAAGTAACCGATTTTATGCGCAGCGACTGGTGCATACGTCATAAACCAATTTACACCCAGACAGCATTTAACTAAGTTATTCTGTGAACAAACTTCACAGTATGATGTACACACAGCACGACAAATCAACACGTGTCCACAACTGTAAACTAATCACACCGTAACACCGCTGCGTTCGGACTAGATGTGAGGTTGCAAAATGCAAGTTAAAAAAAAACCAGTATCTTCGTGGTATTCCCCCGTTGCTTCATCTCTCATCCTGTTCAGCCTGATTACAATCATCCCACATTTTAAAACGATATACTCGAGATCCACCCGTACTTCGGACTGTCAACCACGCGTTACCATCGTCTAGTTTACGACACCGCGCAGTGATGATGTTTCGGAGGAACTGCGACCTCCATCTTCATGGCAGAATCGTGATCGAGATATACTGACTGCATGATCATGGCAGCGATATGGAAAGACAGGATGGCCTCCGACTGGACAAGTCATGTCTTATCCACTCGCTAAAAGAACACAGAAACCTTTCCTTCAGGGCATTCGCAGTGATTGGTCCTGATCAGCGCCCTGAAAAGGGCCAATCTTACATCCCTTCTCTCTCCTGACACTCCCCTCGCCTCATTCCTGAATTTCTCCCCGTGCCTCATTTGTATCCACAACACTTTCGAGGATTCCCCGGATCTCTCCCTCCTCCACTGTTTCTTCTTTTTACCCCTACGTATACTTCCACTTATTTCATCCTCATATAAAAAATCTTTCCCCATATACTTTAATTTCAACCGAAACGTCGATAAATTTCTGACTTAAGAACGTCACATCCCCCTGACGATAACCCTCACGACCGTCAAAAATCTCATATCGCCATGTCAACAATGTACCTCACTTGGGGCTGTAACACATGAAACCGTGATAAAATGCACTGTTGCCACCGTTTCGTAGGAATCTTCCGCCTCTGTCTTCAGTGTTGAAGATAAGGAAGCCATAATAAGATTAAGGTTTAGACGACCGCTGCCTTGTCTGACACCTGACGCCGTGTGGTCTCACAAAAAGTACCAACGTTCAAAGACTCTGCCAATTTAAACATAATCTACCCTTGCAACTGAGGCAGAAGGTTCGTCTGAAACGTCAGTACACTTCTACCCACGCTACACAGCTTCATACAACAGGAGACAGCAATATTCAAAGTTACTGTGAGGGGTAAGGCTTGCCAGTTCTGTTTGAAGGAAGCTACCTCAATTGCACACATCATATTTAGTGTTCAATAAAATGGCGAGATGACCATGAAGGATGAATTGGCATCTCTCTGTTGAGGAAACTCTCGTGGTATATTTGAACTATTCGCAAGGATACAAGATGAGAAAACAAATTCAAACCCAGCATGCCACAAACTTTGGTCTTAAGCTTTACCAGTACTGTGCACTACTCGACACGGGCAGTGAGCGTTACAGAGTTGCAAAGACGGTACACGCAATCCAAATTGGAGTTTGTCTTTCCAATCAAGCACAGTGAGAACTGTGAATTACAGCACACACAATGTGCTGCAATACAGATTAACAGCGCAGACACATGCACGCACGCACGCACATACACACTGACTTGCTAGTATCGTTAACCTCATTCTTTCCAAGCGGAAAAAACATGCACAGGTTTGCCATGTCGGGCGATGCGCCATTTTGACATTCTCCTTTACCTTACGTAAAACTCGTGTTATGGGTGCCACGCGTACGGAATGGGAGGTCGAAACGGGAACAACGTAAAGGCCAACATCAGTAACAGACAACTAGACAGACGGTCTGCCCATCACAATTACATTTTCAGACAATATATTTTAGTGTCTAAAAAGTGCCTCATGTTTCGGCTTTTTCGGTAAGCAATCATCAGGCACAGGCTGAAGAAGCCGAAACATGCAGCACGCTGTGGACAATAAGAGATCTTATTTTATTAATAAAATATATTGTCTGAAGTATAGCCCGTCTGTCTGTCTGTTCACACATCACAACGCCATTAAACCCTGTCATATGCGGAATCCGACGGGACTTGAACGTTCTTCCTCTTCAGACTCTTTTCCGTCTAACAAAGGTATGGGCATCAAAATATCGGAGGAAGTTTAATCCCGCTGCGCTGTTAACACTACAGCAAACAGTACGAACAAAAAGACACAGAAATTAATGGCTGTCACACTGAGGGAGGAACAAAGACTAAGGGTGTTCGAGAATAGGGTGCTGAGGGGGATATTTCGGCCTAAGAGGGACGAGGCGACAGGGGAGTGGAGAAGACTACATAACGAGGAACTTAATGACCTGTACTCATCACCAAATATTATTCGGATAACCAAATCCAGAGGAATGAGATGGGCGGGGCATGTAGCACGTATGGGCGAAAAGCGAAGTGCATACAGTATTTTGGTGGGGAGACCCGAGGGAAGGCGACCATTCGGGAGACCCTGGCGTAGATGGGATAATATTAAAACGGATCTTCAAGAAGTGAGATGGGAACATGAACTGGATTGAGCTGGCTCAGAATAGGGACAGGTGGCGGGCTCTTGTGAATGCGATAATGAACCTTCGGGTTCCATAAAATGCGTGGAATTTCTTGACTAGCTGAGAAACTGTTAGCTTCTCAAGAAGGTCTCTACTCCATGGAGTTAGTTAGTTAGTTGGTTAGTTAGTTAGTTGCTTAGTTGGTTAGTTAGTTGGTTAGTTGGTTGGTTGGTTGGTTGGTTGGTTGGTTGGTTAGTTAGTTAGTTAGTTAGTTAGTTAGTTAGTTAATGGCTCACAAGTGCACTGATCATTTAACCTCTCCTACATGTTTCAGCATCCTCAGCCATCTTCAAAGGTCCTCGACATTCTCTCTTTTCATAACAATAAAATCTGTGCACCTTGAGGAACAAGCGATTTACCCCTTCCCCGAAACGTCTAGACCGGCTCTGTGGCCCACCCACCTTCTTATTCAACAGACAACGGGGTTCTTTCTCGGAGGTAAAGCGGCCGCGGCGTGATGCTGATTACTCACCTCCACGTAGCACCGATGTTAAGAATGACTGAAGCCATATCTCTACCCTTCCTGCATGCCTTCATGGCGTACAGCGTGGACACAGACTTCACCTTTTACATTTGTTGGTTGCATTATTTGATAAAGTGCACGTTTAAAATGTATTACAAAACTAACACTCCGTACTTTTTTTTTAAAGGAATATGAACTTGCTACCTTTCTCCCTTTGTAACACTTTTCTTTTCCCGTCTTTTTCCTCTCTTTCCTTCTCTTATTCTTCACTAAGTTTCCAAACATCTGTCTCAGCCTTACGACTCACGCCTTTTTCGTTCCCGACAAGGACGTTCCTTCTGAGATAAACTGCAGGAAGCACAATATACAACAGACTTACACGGATGGAGAACTACAGAACATATCTACATACGTTTTTTTATTGTATTGGTGCCTTCACTTTGTATATACATATCAAACAGTTTGCGTGTACGTAGGCCCAAAGGAAACTCTCTACCAACTTTCGTCCTACATTCTAGGGACCTGAGAAAATTTCGACAAAGGGAAGTTTCCGTTTAGACAAAATTTTACTTTATTTACCTTTTAATTACTCCAATTTACCTACGTCAGTTCTCTACCGCTTTTAACAGTATAGAACTGCACACTTCTCTTCAGTCCTTGGCTTGGTTTCTGGCCTCATTCCATTCTATTCCTATTACTCAGTGTCTGTGGCTTCCATCTGGTTTGCTTCCATCTTGTATTGCGTCACAGTTTTTTTATGACATAATACAATCCTCCCATACTATATACATACCGAAATGACCTATTTGTTACACTTTTCTTTTTCCTTCTACTGGTTTTACATTAAAATCTCTTATTCTTGGTTCATAATTACAGTTTTAGTAAAAGGTAAAGGTTACCCTATGATATGCCATGAAGGAAGCGAAGATATTGCTCTAGTTACAACACCTGTTCTTCGTCCAGGGTGTTTCTTAAAATACATTGCACCGATTTAAGGAAATTAGGTTTATTTTACGTTGCACATCTTTAACAAACTCTTTTTAATTCCATGTCTTATCGAATTCATCTTCAACACTGGTCTTTAAAGGACTTCATAAGCAGCATAAACACAAACAATGCAGTTTTACTGCAACATTTCGCCCGCGTACCTTCTGGAAGTATTCAGTACAATACATCCAACACAGCACACAATACATTCTAAAAACAGACCACACACAATAATGGCTTTGTTATGTACAGTATGCAGTGCATATATATGTATGTGCAAAGGTGTTGGTACAACAGTTATTTTAAGATTCTATTTATTTTTTTCCAATGGCGCAATAGCCCTCAGTGGGCCAGGACCTCGTCATTATCGAGGCTTCACCATCACATTCAGACACACACAACAGTCGGTACGACTCCTCTGGACGAGAGATCGGCCCGTTGCAGAGACCTCTACCTGACAACACAAACACACACAAGAGACAAACATTAGCGCATCCGGGGCGGATTCGAACCCGCAATCCCAGCAAGCGAACGGCCGCAGACCCAGGTCTTAGACCGCGCGGCCACGGGAATCAGCTAAGATTCTAGTACAAAGGAAGTCTTATTCCCGTAAATATTTTACCATTATCAAGTATAACCATGACTGGCAATGTAGAGGCTTATGTACAATTGATCCCCCCTGGATTCGCCGAAACATGTAGGGGCAAATATTAAAACTGTTCTCTTGTATCTTACGCCATTATGCTGTGTATTATGCTGGATCTATTGTACTAAACTGGCACGTCATTTTAACCCTTAAAGACGAAGCGTATCTGTTTTATATAAGGACTCAGTGCGTACCGTGCTGTAAACACTCTCCACTTCGGTTATAAAAACCAATCTCTTAATGTTTTATAAGGCAAAAGTTGCTGTTTGTTCTGAGATCCGTACAAAACACATAAACGCAATGTGGGCACCACGTAGAACTTTTTAATGTTAAACCTGGTCGTATGTAAAGTTACCGCTAGGCTTTAAAAGGTTAACGAAACTGAAACACCGTGCAAGAAACAAACATTGCATTATTCAGTTTACACCACATTCAGGTTGTAGAAAGCACAGAGGATGTGACTTCACACATCCTTCCTGTCATTTGGCGTCACGTGTTCGAATGGTGATCAGTCTTACTGTAAGCACAAAGTAAACTGACTTACACATTACACCGTAAATGGCTGCCTACCGACAAAATGGCGGTGGACAGCAATCGCTGCATGCACCACGTACTGAGAACCCAAGCAGAGATGGAAGGAAAGAGGAAGAAAGACTGACTTGGTTATCACAGACTGCTCTGTCTGATACAAAGAAGCTGAGTTCACCGACCAATGAAACGGCGAGTGACGTCAATTGAGCATCAAGAGTTCTCGGTACAATAGGAAACCTGAACACGGAAACAACTTGCAGCAGCATTCACGGGACTCCATCAGTCATGTAAAAACAGCTCATAGACGTCATTCAGTGAATAACATATCCAAACACAGCTGTGTAACAGTAAAAAATCCCGCTTCGCATCCCGGTAGTTCCCAGTCTCTACCTCGACCTACATACTGGATATACAGACTGCATCAGGGGATCTCCCTCGGCGTCATAACCTTTTAAAGCCTAGCGGTAACTTTACGTACCGCCAGGTTTAACATTAAAAAATTCTACGTGGTGCCCACATTGCGTTTATGTGTTTTGTACGGATCTCAGAACAAACAGCAACTTTTGCCTTATAAAACACTGAGAGACTGGTTTTTATAACCGAAGTGGAGAGTGTTTACAGCGCGGTACGCACTGAGTCCTTATATAAAACAGATACGCTTCGTCTTTAAAGGCTTAAAAAATTCTACGCGGTGCCCACATTGCGTTTATATGTTTTGTACGGATCTCAGAACAAACAGCAACTTTTGCCTTATAAAACATTGAGAGACTGGTTTTTATAACCGGAGTGGAGAGTGTTTACAGCGCGGTACGCACAGAGTCCTTATACAAAACAGATACGCTTCGTCTTTAAAGGGTTAATCTCAAACAGAGCGAGCAGCAGTACAATACAACAGACTGGGAAAGCTAACTTCCAAGTTCATCACCTCGAGTTTTTTTACCATTTTGTACCTTAGTGTTTTAACGAATTTTGTAACCATACAAGAAAGGTACTGCCTTTCAACTTAATTTTGGAATACGCCATAGAGGAAGTCCATAAAATCATGAAGAGGTGAATGGGAAAACACAAGTTTCTCGTTAGGTTCGTGTGAATTTGCTGGTGCTGTAGAAGGATCGAGAAGACCAGCTGGGGCCGATCGTGTAATAAAAGGGAGTATTACACAGAGTCAAGGGGGGAAAGGAACATCCTAAGTACAATACAATGGAGGAAAGCTAACTGCGTTGTTCGCAGCTTGCATAGGAACTGCCTTCTTAACCCTTTAAAGACGAAGCGTATCTGTTTTATATAAGGACTCATTGCGTACCGCGCTGTAAACACTCTCCACTTCGGGTATAAAAACCAATCTCTTAATGTTTTATAAGGCAAAAGTTGCTGTTTGTTCTGAGATCCGTACAAAACACATAAACGCAATGTGGGCACCACGTAGAATTTTTTAATTTTAAACCTGGTGGTACGTAAAGTTACCGCTAGGCTTTAAAAGTTTAATCACGTTACTGAAGGAAAGATAGAACAGTCGAGTAGACGAGGAGGAAGACGTACGCAACTACAGCATGCCCTTAAGGAAAAGAGAAGATACTGCACCTGACAGACGAAGCAGTTAACTAGAACTCTGTGCAAAACTCACTTCAAGACAGACTGCATAATACATGACGCATTAAGGACAATGGTCTAAGCACACGGATATAATTGGTACCGTCACGTACTGTCATCAGATTTCAGGTCAAAATCGCATCATTTTAAGTTATAAATATCTTTATAATATTCACACATCTTTACAAATTTTAGAAACTATAAGATGTCTAAGAAGTCAAAATTACACGCATGAAGAACTTAAAAGCTGATTGCAGTTTGTCTGGAATACGTGATACTTAATCGCTATATGAATACTTAAGAATTTAAATATGCACAAATCTATCATTTTACCCCTGTTTTATACAGGTGTGAAACTTAAGTATCTCACAGTACGGGAACCACATATGTCGAGAATGTTAGAAAAAAATAGTGGGAGAATGTCTCAACCTAAAGGAGATCAAACAACACGAATATGGAGAAAACTACCCAAATAGAAACTTCGTATTTTCTGCTTACCGCGTTATCGTTAGGCCAGAACACGTAGTACGCCCGGGATAAATTTGAAATGCATACATAAGTTTGGTTTGGAAACGTAATGCAACAGACTACTTGGGAGATAAAGGAGTAGAAATGAGGATAATATTAAAATTATCCTTAAGAAAGTAGTAAGCGAAGATGTGGGCTGGATTCATGTGGACGAAATTTGGGTACAGACGCGGCAAGCTCTTGAGTCACACTAACGAAATAAATATAAATGTTCTGAGTGCCGTATCAAAATAAACCTATGATTTTCAACACTGTCAATAGCATTAGAGTTTTAAAATGCAGTTTCGGGAAATGGATTCGTTCATGTGACAGGTGACGGTCACGTATTTGAGGAAACCTCATGCGATGGGAAATGTCCAAACTGACAGCCACGTGTAAAGCTAAAGAATCACGTGGCCTCATAAAGTGTAGTGAATATATGCACTGAGAGGGTGCCAACGCCTCAAGAACTCTACTACACTGATTCAGTATCAGCGGTACAGAGCAGTAACTGTGTTAACAGAAAAGTAACTTGTATCAACGGCAAAGAGCAGTAACTGTGTCAACAGAAAAGTAACTTGTATCATCGGCAAAGAGCAGTAACTGTGTCAACAGAAAAGTAACTTACTTCAGCGCTACAGGGCAGTAACTGTGTCAACAGAAAAGTAACTTGTATCAACGGCAAAGAGCAGTAACTGTGTCAACAGAAAAGTAACTTAACTTCAGCGCTACAGGGCAGTAACTGTGTCAACAGAAAAGTAACTTACTTCAGCGCTACAAGGCAGTAACTTGTATCAATGGCACACAGCAGTAACTGTGTCAACAGAAAAATAACTTACTTCAGCATTACAGGGCAGTAACTGTGTCAACAGAAAAGTAACTTACTTCAGCGCTACAAGGCAGTACCTGTGTCAATTGAATAGCAACTTGTATCAGCGCTACTTTACTGCAATTTTTCACTACTTTTGGAGATGAAACATGCCACACAATCCCCCCACTACGCGTTATCTTATACAAATCGTGCAAAGAACACAAAAAATGATGGGCGAATTAAAGAAATATTGATCTAGAACAAAGCCAACTACGATATTAAAGCAAAACTTAAGGAATGTCCAGGTACCTTACCATGGAAACGACTATCGTATCAATAGATCTGCAAGTGACGGCCATATACTCACCTGCAACAAACAGAAAACAGAATTATGAAAACAGTTCATGCTGTACACGATAGATGGAAAAAGTTATAAGAATATGTATTTACAACCAAATCGTGTACGAGGTGGTGGTAGTACATATCCTTGTAATAAGTACGTACACGGTATGGATAATTTTCAATTTGTAACTCTGTTCAAGATGAGGGTCACATTGGAGACAATTGGCTGAAGAATGATCGCTGGAGTTCATTACAGTCTTCATAAAACCCGCCACCGGATCTTCTTGAGCCTATCTGACCCTACCACTCCTATTCCCAACGCATTTCTCTTAAGATGCACTGATTTTGTGTCCGACGGGAACCGAAACAGGATTCCTCCCTGTAGTCACTACATTGTACTCAGCCATCCCGGCTCCCTTACGCTGTACGCTGCGCCTGTATTTTATTATTGAAACTTGATGTTTGTAAAGTAAAATTGTTTGAACCCACAGAGCGAAAAACGAATCCCAATCGCCACTTTACGTGCAGAATACAGATGGTGCCTCAAAACAGCATGTTTTGATTTGGAGAGACAGGCAGTAACATGGGGGTAGAACATTTCATATCGGGGCCGGGGCTTACCAACTGGTACTCAATTAAATATTACAACGCTAATCCAATTAAATGACAGTGAGACAGGAGGCACGGTGTACTGGAGGGATTAACCTTTAAAGACGGATTGTATCTGTTTTATATAAGGACTCAGTGTGTACCGCGCTGTAAACACTCTCCAATTCGGTTATAAAAACCAATCTCTTAATGTTTTATAAGGCAAAAGTTGCTGTTTGTTCTGAGATCCGTACAAAACACATAAACGCAATGTGGGCACCACGTAGAATTTTTTAATGTTCAACCTGGTGGTACGTAAAGTTACCGCTAGGCTTTAAAAGGTTAAAGAGGTCTACACACGACCAAGTTAACAGCAAGTAAAGCCGGCCTTAGCCGATGGGGTCGACTTGAAGTAATGGGGCCCCGCGTTCATGGGGGATTCGCGCATTATTAATTTTTAAAAATTATAAAAAACCTTAACGTTAATAATCCAAAACGTTTGTCCGTTTTTGCTCTGCACAATAACTTTTAGGGGCCTGCCACAAGGATGACAATAGGGTCCCGCATTTGCGAAGATGGGCACTCACAGCAAGACATAAAAGTACGAGGCTATTTGGACATTTGAGGGTAAAATGTAGAATTTTAAACAAAAAAGACTTCAGCGTTTGAATAGGTTTCATCTGGGCCTAGACGGGGCCCCGTGTAAAGCTGTTACAAGCACAGCAATAAACTTTGAAGACGAAATTTCAGGTTTCCGCGGCATTAAAGTTTAGGAGTTAAAAATAAAATTTTAAGGGGATTTAGTGGCCAGCTGGGCGACAATCAGCTCTCCAGCACGACTCTGTTCCATGGGACTAGACAGAACTTGAGCGTGTGCAATGCCAACAGGTGTCGGCGATTTAACGTGGAAAGCGATATTACTTATGGTCAAAGGCACTGGAAGAATTTGATAAAAATTCATTTAAGGTTGCGATAATTTTCAAATCAGTTCCAAAACCACTTTTGGCCTACCAACCGCAAATGTAAGTCTAAACTACCAGCACACCCCGAATTATGCAATTTCAGATTTACGAAAACTTAAGAAAGCGAAGATTTTGAAACAGAGTTTTGGCATGCGTGCCAAAATTTTCCTTGCGCTAATGAAAGCGCAATGAGACGAAGATGGAGGAAGAACACTGCTGGGCGATAACGCAGACGGCGGGGCGGTCATGCTGCAGCCGATCAGGCTCCAGTGTGTGTCGGAGTCTGGAACTCAACTGGACTCCGCTGTATACACGTGTACAGTTGACCACACGCATACTCAATTCCGACTCGCGTAAAATTCGGCTTGCGCCGAACCTTCAAGAAGACAACGACTGCATTAGGTCGGGGAGTGCCTGCATGCCAAAACGCCAACATCCTAAGCATAAGACGTGTCCCTCACACATGTGTAATCCGTGTGACAAAGCTTAGTACAGTGAGTTTACATGTACAGTTAATGCTCTCTGACAGCTGCAAATTCCCCACAGTAATCCCGATGGATGAACGAACTCAAATGACAAAACCTACACAGGATCGTGTGGTCAAGTGTCCTGAATTCAGTGGTTCGCTTTAAATGACCACGTGAACACGTTCCTAGGTACCGAGGTGTATTGCCACCGGACTGGCGCCACGCCATTCTTTCCAACACTTGAACCTAAATATAATTTCCAATACATTACAATGTCCACAGGCCTTCTTCACGTGAAACTTGGTCTCCCATAAGGACACAGTCTTAAGACTGTAGCCTTCTGCCTTGTGACACCGTCTAGACTTACAGGCGGATACCAACATGTCAACTCCATCTGCAGCACATTACGAAATATTTAGTATACATACGCAAGACTAGACGGTATCACAAAAAAGAAGACCACAACTGAGCCACTTCAAGATGTGTCAACCTGAAAACGTATATGTATAAAATAATTTCGGGGTGCGGACGATAAATTTCAGCCTAAAGGAGGATGTACTCCGAGACTCCACGAAATAAGTGCCAAATGACGGATGCTAAAAAACTGAGGAACCGTACACTTCACATTAACCTTTTAAAGCCTAGCGGTAACTTTACGTACCACAAGGTTTAACATTAAAAAATTCTGCGTGGTGCCCACATTGCGTTTATGTGTTTTGTACGGATCTCAGAACAAACAGCAACTTTTGCCTTATAAAACATTAAGAGATTGGTTTTTATAACCGAAGTGGAGAGTGTTTACAGCGCGGTACGCACTGAGTCCTTATATAAAACAGATACGCTTCGTCTTTAAAGGGTTAATTCGTATACTACTGTTAACGTTGTTTTATCAAAGTTACGACAGACTCGGTAAAACAAGACACGCATACGGAATTTAGGTCGGGAGGGCGAATAGAGATGAGAGGCGTATAGGGAAGAACAATATTAAAACGGATCAATGAAATATGCTGTTCGGTCAGATTACACAGAGCACTGTACTGTAGTAACGATGATTCCTGTTTTTTTTTTTTTTTTTTTACACGTGGAGATGCCAGGCTCGACTTTCGATCCCGACATTGTCTAACCTCTTACATTTTTTCGTGGCTTTTTATCAGTCATCCTAAACAGGATTTTCAAGCACCCAGTGCCATAACAGGAAAATTTTAACAATCGAAATGATAAAGAAAAAATCTTTCACAACATATTTAGTGCGACTGTATCAACCAGAAAGCGGTTCCAATGCGTCCCACTTCAATTTAATTACTGCGGCTCCTTAAAACAAGACGGGAGCGGAGAACCCCTAATGAAAAGACCCAGACGTAGCCGACACGAGAGCACGGAAGTGGATTTAAACGGGGAGGGGGCCGGGGGGGGGGGGGGGGCCAGCGGATGTGTGGATGTCGGACTCAACTGACTGAGGTCCACTGCTGGGCAAACGTGAACACAGCACTGGGGATGACGAACCCACGACGCGGCACATGCACCTCGTCCTTACAGCTCCACTCAAACTGTTCAACAAAGTCGCTATTAATATTCCAATAAAGCGACACGCGATGGTGGTTAAGACAAAGGGCCACGTGATATCGTCTCGTGACAAATCGACTACTACGATGTTCCACAACTGCAACCCTTAAAATTTATCACGATTCGTATAAATAAAACATGGCTGTAATGCACAGTAGTACCAACCCTGGCACGTTCACTTGGGAGCTACCAGTAAGCAAGCACAGAAGAACGCCACCACGGACAGCAGGGAATACATGTATCACAGCGCAGTCGCGCTATTTCGTCTCCCGCACTTAATGCAACGCTACATTATTATCATTTTATAAATGTGTACTCCCATTAAGCCTTAAAGGATAAACCCTTTAAAGACGAACCGTATCTGTTTTATATAAGGACTCAGTGCGTACCGCGCTGTAAACACTCTCCACTTCGGTTATAAAAACCAATCTCTTAATGTTTTATAACGCAAAAGTTGCTGTTTGTTCTGAGATCCGTACAAAACACATAAACGCAATGTGGGCACAACGTAGAATTTTTTAATGTTAAACCTGGTCGTATGTAAAGTTACCGCCAGGCTTTAAAGGGTTCTTTGGCGTCGTGGCGCAGCATAACAAGAGATTGAAATAGGCGTATCCAATAGGCGCAATCGCACTATTCAAAATGAAACGCGGTACCTGTGTCTCCTGAAAGACATGTCACATACAGAACAGAATTTCTGAGGGAATTCTAACTACATCCAACCGCTGCAAGTGTATGTCGACTCCACAAGTCTTTCGAAAGCAATCGAACCGAAGTCTGGGCATAAGGAGAGACGACATTACGAACTAAATATGCATGCGTACGGTTCGGATTTGAATAAACATATCAGAGTTTAGTGTTTTAGGTTAAAGATCAAAGGTGCAGTTCCAAAGTTTTCTTTCAGGCCGGCAATATTTCTCCCAGCATTACTTTTAAAGCAATAAAGGTATAGAAATGTGGTTTTATACAAAGATGCTTCAGTAGTACCACTAAAACTGTGTTTCATCTGCTTGGAGTTTTGGGTTGTGTTTATTCAATAAAATTTCACATCTAGTGCAAGATTGCACTGAGCCTTGCCTAATCTGAGACAACACCTACATGGGGATTTTGCTGGAGTCTAGACTCGATCGGAAACCACTAAGAAAACATTACGCAAACGCTAAGCAGTCAGTTACACTGTCAGTCACTCTGACACGTACGGGAAACGACAAACTGGCAATACACCCATCCCTCATTTTACGTCCATTTGTTTTACGTTTTTTTTTTCCGAACGCCCCTCGTCAATTTACACTTCTTAAATTTCGCGCTGTCATTTCGGTTTAACCCCCTTTGATCGGCTTATTTGCATTTATTATTTTTTTTATTATGGGGAAATCAGTTCTGATGTACGCTTTTCTGATTCACGCCCACAAACAATGCAACACATGGGTTGCAAGGGGGGAAAATGAGATATGTACACACTGCAACATTTGTTTTCGTAAGTGTCGAAAGACAACATCACTCTGGGCACCTATCAGAAAATGCAAGCATAATATTAAAACTGACACTACACAGTCATGGTGATCCAGTTAGCAAAAAAATTCCCCAAAACAGCGAGCACTTTTAAGCACGGTGATGAATGTCGTGTTTCAAACCACCACAACCACCGCCGCCGCCGCCACCACCACCACCACCACCGCCACCGCCGCCGCCGCCGCCGCCACCACCACCACCACCGCCGCCGCCGCCACCGCCACTGTCGCCACCACCACCGCCGCCACCGCCACCACCACCACCCCCGCCGCCACCGCCGCCGCCACCACCGCCGCCGCCACCACCGCCGC
>BLKM01000325.1:1783204-1867313 GCA_013340265.1 Coptotermes formosanus | reverse complement strand
CACCACCACCACCACCACCACCACCACCACCACCACCACCACCACCACCACCACTGTAATAACGGCGGTGGCAGTCACATGGTTGAAGCACGCTCCGTTTTTTTTTACTAAACGTAAATTACAGACGGACTGGATGGGGTTGATTCAAAATGTTAACGTTCCAACTGTAATCATCTATTTTCGGTACCATGGAAGAATGACCACAGGACAACGCTGACAAGAAAGAAGTCCATAAAGGAACCTGACGCCACTGGACAAATTCCGGGAGAGAAAAAAAATAGATAAAATCTTTGTTCTCAGCATGTATAAGCAGTCTAAAGCATGGTAATGAGAAAAGACTGTAATATATTATCGATAAGCATCGCTTTGCACTATCGGAACTGTGTAGTGTCGGCCTGCTCTATCTACCTCGGCCTGGGATATTTCACTTTCGTGTACGGCTGAGTTTTCTACAACTCGACTGTACACTTTCGTGATAGGAGTTTATCAATTATGGAGGCCATACGAAGGTTTGCCTTTCATATGACCGTCGAATATTTGCTTCACGTATTACTGTACTGCAGAGAAGTCAATAGGAACCGTTTGGAAGCGGAAAATCGACCTATTCAATTCAGTTCGTAGGTGAGATACGCTCGAGTCATTAGGGATTCACGCATTCTGTGCCACGTACGAACGGTAGTCGTTAGACTAAAACAGGGCATTTTAAAACGTTCAGGTTGCCACACCCCGAAACCATGTACAAACTGAAATTTGTGTGAAACACACATCATTCCTCAATTTAATGACCCATTTCAAAGGCACACATGGAGCTTGAGATCTACGCTCTGTTGGGATTTTACGCAGCGTAGGATGATAGTTTGGTACCGACGTTTCGGGACAACCTATCGGTCCCATTTTCAAGGGTCAAGCAGTCTGAGAAGAAGGCAAAGAAGAATGAAGCGTTCTTCTGGGATGTTTGACCCTTGAAGGTGGGGCTGATATGCTGCCCCGAAACGTCGGTTCGGAACTACCATCCCAACAGAGCCTAGATCTCATTTACATCACCACAGACGCCTGAAATCACGCATACGGAGCTTTCTGTTACAAGTTTTTTTTATAAGCATCCTTTGAGTCCGAAATTTAAAGTATAACCCGGAATATAAGGCGACTCCCTCTTTCCAGTTTGGGTATTTAGAGAGAAAAACTCGGAAGATTTCGAAACGCAAGATCACACTGTGAATTAACCCTTTAAAGACGAAAAGTGTGTGTTTTATATGAGTCAGTCCGTACCGCGTAGTAAACACTCTTCTTCTCGGTTATAAAAAAACAGTCTTTTAATGTTGTATAAGGCAAAAGTCGCTGTTTGTTCTGAGATCTAACCAAACACACAAACACAATGTGAGCGGCATGTAGAATTTTTTAATTTTAAAACTGGTGGTGCGTAAAGTTACCGCTAGGCTTTAAAAAGGTTAAAACAACGACGTGTACTAGACAATATAGTATTAACGCTCTGACTAAGATAATGAGTCAGGAAGAACAGCCCTGTACCATGCCTTATCAGTCAGTATCCAGTAGGATATAACGTGTCTCCGTCGTGTTAACGTGGAATTCCTTAATGACTTGTTTATATGCAGACATCAATTTTCTGTGCTGCTATTTAGAAAAAAAACTCGCCTTATATTTTCGAGCATACGCAATATTTTGATACTCTGACTGTTCATGAAATCTGAATTATATACAGCTGAACTCAGTTATAACGTCATGAAAGGGACTGAATGTTTTGTGTCGTTATAAACGTGTGTTGTTCTACCCGAGGAATATAACTTTTACGGTTAACAGTGACGAATGATTGCGTACCACAGAATATCTGACGTTATAGGTGAAGTGTCCCACAAGCCGATGTCGTTATAACCGGGTTCGACTGTATAATGTTGTTCCAATGTATTAACGGTGGAATAAAACACGGCACTACCCCGAACTCAGGTATAAATGGCAATATTTTTGAGTGTCAGTGCTGTAATTTACAGCACCAGTTGCAACACAATACATCCGGCGTACCAGAACTGCACTTTCTGAACTCGACGTCCACGTCAGAGTAACAATGACTAACCGTATAAAACGATCTGGCATTTTAGCAAATTCATATATGTCTATATCACATTCCTATATCAAATAAGTGTTACGCTAATGCTGAGAACGTACAAATCTCTCTGCCGCATATTCCAAGTGGTCACATGAAGCAAACAACCGAAATAATTACAAAAACAAAAATCACCAACTAATACACAAAAAGTATATTATCTTCATTCGTAGAAAACCTGCTACATGTTTCGACCCCGCTGGATCATCTTCAGGGAGAACAGTTTCGTTACACTACGGTTGCACTTATACAGTTGAGTGAGAATGTGCCATTGACTTCGCACAGCGTGCGAAGTCAATGGCACATTCTCACTCACGAAACTGTTCTCCCTGAAGATGATCCAGCGGAGTCGAAACATGTAGCAGGTTTTCTACGAATGAAGATAATATACTTTTTGTGTATTAGTTGGTGATTTTTGTTTCTGGATGATATAGTGCACGGATATGGAACATATTAAAAACCGAAAGAATTAGTCATTTATATCGCTGTGTCAGACCAACTAAATGCACTTTCACTATTCATCCAAACTTACATCCTACTCAGACATGTTTCGACGCAGTTACACCATCTTCAGGGAGCACAGCAGTCTGAAGTTATCTGCCCAATGGCGCATTGCTTCATTAACCAATAATTGTAGCAACGGGCCATTGGGCAGATAACTTCGAATTGGTGCGTGCCGTTAAAATGGCGTAACTACGCCGCAACACGTTTCAGTAGGATGTAAGTTTGGATGTATGGTGAAAGTGTATTAAGTTCGTCTGATATAGCGATATAAAGACTAATTCCATA
The DNA here is from genome assembly GCA_013340265.1 of Coptotermes formosanus. Taxonomy (NCBI): domain Eukaryota; kingdom Metazoa; phylum Arthropoda; class Insecta; order Blattodea; family Rhinotermitidae; genus Coptotermes; species Coptotermes formosanus. Next base: position 1,864,405 of record BLKM01000325.1, on the reverse strand, counting down.
TCATTGCACGGAGTGTATAAAGTGAAAACCGGAAGAATATTCACGGGATTTACGAAGAACTCACGCACAAATGACCTGCCATACAGGCAGTTCAAAAACCGAAGCCATATTCACTTCTATGAGAAAGTGCCTCAGAATTTTCAATACTGACCGCCATCCACTGTTACCTAAACATGTTAATAAATACATTCGTCGTCATAAAAATTTGGAATTTTTGCCTTACGTGTATAGGACGCGTTTGAAGTGAGACACTTGCGTGACAACCTTATTTTTACTTCGTTATCTAGATGACGTCACGCTGTGGTCAAATGTCACAATTCAGACACTACGTGAAGTCACGTGTATTGTACGGCACGGTGCAGGGCGCTTATGGCCACGTAGACAGCTCTGCAGCACTAAGAGGATGTGAAAATAGGTTTACAATGCACATAATGTGAGTTCTTTGGTCTGATCTCTAACAGGTGCAGTTCACTTAATATTGCGTATACTCTGTGGCGTTGTTTTACATAAATGTTTTATTATTATTACAAATTACTGCACAATAAGTATATAACTACATATAGAATTATTAGAAATATTAGAGATACAAACATTATAATTAACCTTTTAAAGCCTAGCGGTAACTTTACGTACCACCAACTTTAACATTCAACAATTCTACAGAGTGTTCACGTTGCGTTTATGTGTTTTGTACGGATGTCAGAACAAACAACAACTTTTGCCTTATAAAACATTAAGAAACTGGTTTTTATAACCGAGGTGGAGTGTGTTTACAGCGCGGTACGCACTGAGTCCTTATATAAAACACATACGCTTCGCCTTTAAAGGGTTAATAATAATAAAAATCTGTATGTGAAACAACAGCACGCAGCATGTATAATATTAAGTATATAAATGCCCAACAGGCAAAAACTATACATAGTTTCACGAACACCAAGAAGAAACTATTAAAGACAAACGCAACTAAATCCATGTGAGATTTGCGCTGGACAAAGAGGCAGTGAGGCAGGTTTTTCTGAGCCCTTCTCCTTTCCCCCGTCAATACGATTCCACCAATGCTCCACCCTGATGCTCCATCTGCATGTTGCTCTTACCAGCAACAACAAACGGGCGATGCCTGGGACCCATCCAAAAAGCAACGGTCTTTCGGAAATCGGGTAGCATTGGAAGAGAAAAGTACTTTCACTCTCTGTGCATTTACAATTAATCTTCCACTCACTCCTAAGCCTCTCTTCGATTTTCATTTTCTAACTTAAACGATGGTCAACATTTCTCGCCTCCTTCCCCGATCATTCCAGTCCCCCTTAACCTTTCAATGCCTAGCGGTAACTTTACATACGACCAGGTTTAAAATTAAAAAATTCTACGTGGTGCCCACATTGCGTTTATGTGTTTTGTACGGATCTCAGAACAAAGAACAACTTTTGCCTTATAAAACATTAAGAGATTGGTTTTTATAACCGAAGTGGAGAGTGTTTACAGCGCGGTACGCACTGAGGGCTTATATAAAACAGACACGCTTCTTCTTTAACACAATGTTCACAAACAGCACTGCAAAATGGATCAATATCCGAAGTTCGTCTTTGGGGTATATTTTCGATGCTGCATTTTCCTTTTCCCATTATGTCCGGATATTTTCCTCAGTATTTTATTCTGACACACATGATAACGCTCCTGATGCTGTTTGGTTTATTTTATGGCGATGTCCACCTCTTTGAACAGACAGCGGTCTGGCAAGATGACTGGTGAACAACGAACCGGCAAGGATTTGCAATGAAGACGGTAGTAGTCTAATGAAGACATAATCCCAGCACTTGCCTGGAAGAACTGTGTCATTCTTACTATTCTTTCCTTATTATTAATACTAGTACTGACTTGTTTGCCTTCTTTTCTTTCTTGTCCCGGCATTAATCTTGTCTTGATTTGAAGCTGTCTGCAGGTCTGTCTGTGCCGTCTTTGTAACTAGACACTGGGCTATTGAGTCAGCATGCAAATAAACAGAAAAAATTTAAATGAACTAAATTACTACAATTCCATTCTCGTAATGACTTCTGAAGTTACAGCTTTTACAACAAGCTCCAGACTGTATAAATAAATCTGCACCATATTAATGCAGACTGCAGTGTACCACAGGCGAGAGACGACAGAGACAAATGAATGCAGCCTGCAAAGCATCTTTGGAAAGGGAAATTTTTTACTCTCCCTTATCTTCCTCCATAAAAGAAGTAGAGGCGTGCCGAACGCTTAAAAAACGACTGAAATGTGTCATGAATTTGTAGAAATACCGTACTTAATGTGTGTTATTTAACGACGCTGTAGATTTACTAAGATTAAATGGCGTCGGTCATAAATGATCACGTATGGAACACTGACGTAATGCTACTCACGGAGAAAAACCAAAGTACTCGGAGAAAAACCTCTCACTATGCCACTTTGTTAACCCCAAATCCCGATAGGGAAAGCAATACCAGAATGTCTAAACACGACTTTTGTTTAATCCATGTAGAGCCTTATAGGAAATCAACAGCCCTATCAATAATCTGGTTCCAAACGCGACGACAAGTCACATTACTCTGCATGTGACGTGGGCTGTGGAGTCGGAGTCGGTAGGAATTTTAGGTGGAGTCTGAGTCGGTAAAAATGTACCGACTCAGACTCCGACCTCAATCTAAAATCTTAACTAGATACTCCAATTCCAGAGCCCAGATAGCTACAATAACCGTTAGACTTATACTTAAATATAGGCTATAAGTCTAAAAAGTAGCCCGATGATTCACGTGGTGGTGATGAAATGTCTTATAGGTTTACCGTTATTAATGCATATTGAGCTTTTATGAAGGAGCCGGAGTCGGAGTTTTAAAAATCGAGGAGTCGGAATCGGAGCTTTTGTGTGCCGACTGCACAGCCCTGCTTGTGACACGCACTTCAGTTCGACTGAGGTAACTTTAAAAATAAAAAACCTGCTGGCCACCTGATGACACTACCACAGACATCATCTGCCGTGCAGTCTGTGTAAGGTCTGATTACTGTGCTGTGGGCAAGTTGCCTGGTAAATATTACCCAACGTTTCGGAGTAACCTCATACCTCTATCTTAATGCAGAATGGCGCGAGAGAAACTTCAGCTCTCCCTTTCCCCGTACCAGCAAAAAGACGGCTCGGGAGATGGAGCATCTTCCTCTATGGAGGGGCTCCGTAAGGGGAACCTGGAGGGGGGTTTCTTTTCTGAGGACTTCGAGAGATATGTAAAGAGGACTCTGGACTAGGGACTTTGAGAGATATGCAGAGAGGGCTCTGGAGATGGAGCATCTTTCTCGAGGCAGGAGCCCCATAGGGGGGACCTGGGGGGGGGGAGGAGAGACAGCTTCTTTTTTCGGGGCTTTGAAAGATAACGGGGCTGGGGAGAAAACCTCAACCCTTGTGTCTGCATGAGTGCGAAGCCCTGGTGACACGCATATTTATCTGGGATCATTTTTATGGGCCCTAAGGACATTAGAGGTCTGAGTCTGGGGGCAGTGTGGAACTTCTTTAGAAGGACAGGACTCTCATGACTCGGGCCTAGGAAGGGGGCACAAAGGGCCGGTAAGGCCTACGTGCATCGGGACCGTAAGGGCTCGACCCATACTTATTCTATTCTATTCCCTGCACCAGCACTGTTTACTTCGGAGAATACAACCGGATCCCCCGCCAAGATCCGAATCAGACGCCCCCGAAGTTAAAAACCAATACACATGTAACCATTTTACTCGGTAACAGATATTTTAAAAAACTTAAGCTACTAAGTGACTTGGCTGTTAACACTTATACGCCCAAAATAAACACGATCCATTTACTTTAGGGTAGATCTACCGCATGTTAATAAATAAAAATGAACCCGCTAAATATGATCTGTAAACATCATGGTATAAACGCGTGGCACTGTAAATAGGGATCCAAGTGCACAAAAGGAAAACAGATAACCGGCTGAAGGTCGAAACACGTAGTAGTAATACGACACAGTTTTAGAAAAGTCCGAGTCCGCAGAAAAAATAATGTGGTTAGATACGTAACACGACGCTTCAGCGCAAAAATTAAGGGCTGTTATACCGGCCTTAAATCGTAGCTGTCTCGACTGAGTCTCTCCCGTTTAAGGACATCTTCAATACTTAGACTATAAACAGTTTTTCGAAATACAGCTCAAGACCAAATACAGTCGAACCCGCTTATAACGACATCGGTTAATACGACATCACGCTTATAGAGTCAAATATGCTGTGGCGCCAATCAATTCGTCACTGTTAACCATAACATTACACTCCTCCGTTATAACGACACAAAATATTCAGTCCCCTTCATGACGTTATAACCGAGTTCGACTGCATAAATTAAAAGACGGCAATTCGATCCACAAGACAGCATCAGCAATGGTATGCACTGCTTTGGAATGAAATGCAAATACCTCAAATGACAAATCTTTGAGCTTGCTGTGCCTAGAGAAAACCGTGCTGTGAAGCGTATCGATAACAGTAGCCTAGAATGCGTAAGCGTGCACGCAAGCACGCACACACACAAGGACTGGGTAATGTAGAAAATATGAACCAATTTTCACAAACGTATTTCACGTGTAATATTGAAGTTAACAGTACAAAAATCGGAAAATACAAAATACGGCCAATCCCGATACAGCGCCACACTTCATATAGGCCTACTGCTACTCTCGACACACCGTCACAAGCTGCAGTGGACAGTCAGTGGCGATATATAGGGGTTTGACTGGACACAAGCATGACGAAGTTCTGCGAAGAAATCGGACTTATTTTTTTTTAACAGTTTCAGGCTTTATGGTCAGGCTAGCGAGAACTATAAATTTAAAACAAACCACTAAACTATACACATGTGTCATTCCAACCAGTAAAAGGTTTGGCAATGTCCAATTTGCCCACATTTCGCACCGCAATCACGTGTGTAACAGACGAAATCTATAACAAAGGATATCTTGTACTAAATTTTCAGCTCATTAACCCTTTAAAGACGAAGCGTATAAGTTTTATATAAGGACTCAGTGCGTACCGCGCTGTAAACACTCTCCACTTCGGTTATAAAAACCAGTCTCTTAATGTTTTATAAGGCAAAAGTTGCTGTTTGTTCTGAGATCCGTACAAAACACATAAACGCAATGTGGGCACCACGTAGAATTTTTTAATGTTAAACCTGGTGGTATGTAAAGTTACCGCCAGGCTTTAAAATGTTAAACGATGTCAATAATTATCTCAAACGATTCATTAGTTACAGTTCTCAAGCCAGCTGCTAAATACAACCTTCGTACGGAAACCATGCTGTTATGCCACACTGAAAAGAAAGATCATGTAAACAGTTGCATGTTTTTCCTTCGCTAATGCCATTACCACGCCACAAGTTTAAATGCCCCATCGTCTTTGCGGGAAAGTAAAACATAAAGGTGACCTCTACCGGCATGTTGTTCATAGGAAGATTCAAGGAACTTGGTTATTACAGGAGCTATTATGGAAACCAGGAACAAGATACCACATATGCCTGCACAGAAATCAAAGATAAAGCGAAATGAGGTGGAAACGAAGGTATCTAGTGAGAAAGACACACGAGCGTCGTACATGCGTCTGTCTATGGCAGGAAGACCATTAACATGTGCAGTAATCGTGCGAAATACCACAAACCACAGAATCAGCAATTGGTGAAAGAATTACATGTAGTTTAAACGCAAAGTAATTGCGACGGTTTAACTCCAATTACTTTTGGGAATAAAGCCGATAAAACGATAAAAGAATTCCCAAGTTTTTTCCCCAACGGTGCAACAGCTCCTAGTGGGCCAGGGCCTCGTCACTGTCGAGGCCTCAAGATCACTCACTCACTCACTCTCTCTCTCTCTCACTCACACACACACACACACACACACACACACACACACACACACACCACAGTCGGCAGGACTCCTCTGTACATGTGATCACCCCACATAACAACACACAACACTCACAAGAGACAGACATCCATGCCATCGGGGTGATTCGAACCCGCAATCCCAGCAAGTCAACGCTCGCAGACACTCGCCTTAGACCGCGTGGCCACTGGGAATTCACACGTTAGTGTAAGAATACATTCCAGATAGCAGAAGGAATGTAGGAACACTAAGGAAAAGATGAAGGGAGCAACATACGTGAAGACGGAGGAAGTCTGGATGGCTTATACACCGGTGGCCGCCGCCGCCGCCGCCGCCGATGATGATGATGATGATGATGACGATGACGACGACGACGACGATGATGACGATGATGATGATGATGTAAAGACTGGGAGGGAACCGATTACCGAAAACCATATGAAAACACTACAGAAACAAAGTGCCAGACAAATACCGGCACGTACTTGTACCTTACAGTTTAGAATTTAAAATAACACACGCTTTACGTGGTGGGGGCACAGACCTATATCGACGTCACTACCTATCGACCTTAAAGAATGAAGTTCTAAAAACTTTTGGATTAAAACGAACCAAAAGTCATCAAACATTGCTGAGTTTTACTGCCTTGTAAACTAAACACACGTTTCAAACGGAAATAAATTCGTAGCCAGCAGGTCATTTCACACAATATTTAATGACGGTTTTCTTTCTAATTTAATGCTTCGTATATGATCGATTATCTGTGACTCGCTAAGGTGACAGTTCGATATATCGCAACTCCACCCCCACATTATATACAAATTTGGGCCAGAATATAACTTTAGATGGAGTATAATTTCGTAATTGAAAGACATACATTCGTTCCGTAGTCCTTCCCTCTTCTACCTACTTGTTCACAGCAGGTGTAGAGATTTTTATTTGCACTCGATCACAATCAAACACACACCATAGTCAGTAGGACTCCTCTGGACGAGGGATCAGCCCGTCGCAGAGACCTCTACCTGACAACACAAACACTGTACAAGAGACAAACATCCATGCCCCGGTGGGATTCGAACCCACGATCCCAGCAAACGATCGGTCGCAGACCTAATCCTTCGACCGCGCGGCCACTGGGATCGGTCAAGATATACATTCATGATGATTATATCAAGGGAATTCGTTAGCGAGCAACTCACATCCGCCTTCAGCGCTTAAGCAAAAATCCTGATGGTCACTAGTTTAACCTTTTAAAGCCTAGCGGTAACTTTACGTACCACCAGGTTTAACATTAAAAAATTCTACGTGGTGCCCACATTGCGTTTATGTGTTTTGTACTGATCTCAGAACAAACAGCAACTTTTGCCTTATAAAACATTAAGAGATTGGTTTTTATAACCGAAGTGGAGAGTGTTTACAGCGCGGTACGCAATGAATCCTTATGTAAAACAGATACGCTTCGTCTTTAAAGGGTTAAACAAGAACAGTTCTGACACGATGGATGACAACACAGGACAAGGCCTGATAATATGGGCACTAACATGACCATTTCAATCTTCACGTAGCGTTTGAACACGTTTCAATCTAGTGTTAAATGTGGAATATCACGAATAGGCAAAACCGGTTGCTTGGAAAACCTAACGCGAAGAGATCCTTTGGGGGACACAGACTTGGAGGTGAAGCAATATTAACCCTTTAAAGAAGAAGCGTATCTGTTTTATATATAAGGACTCAGCGCGGCGCGCTGTAAACACTCTCCACTTCGGTTATAAAAACCAGTCTCTTAATGTTTTATAAGGCAAAAGTTGCTGTTTGTTCTGAGATCCGTACAAAACACATAAACGCAATGTGGGCACCACGTAGAATTTTTTAATGTTAAACCTGGTGGTACGTAAAGTTACCGCTAGCCTTTAAAATGTTAATAATGAAGAAACAAAATGTAACCTTGTGAAATGAATTCATCTGGCTAAAGTCTTCAACGACAGAGTACTCTGGAGATGGCACTGAACTCTCAGGTTCTATAAATGCATATCATTTCTTGACTACATAAGTTACCAATACAATTAGTGTAAACTGTAATATTTTTCATGTAATGCGATTTTCTCTTACATTTTTAAGCCTGTGGCTGATGGCTTTATAACAAAGCCGAAACATGTAGCACATTTTTTTTGGGGGGGGGGATATATCGTCTGAAAATATAGTTAAGGCTAACGGTCCGTCTATTCGTGTAATGATGCATTAGATTATGATGATAATTATCATCAGCAAAACGTCTGAAATTAGCACGATGACAGCTACAACGAATAGTATCAACACACTGCACATTCTCAAGCTGACATTACATGCGTGGGAATTATCGAAATAAACGCCACTGCATTACGGACTTCAAACATTCTTAGACATTAACACAGTACAGTTTATTTAGATACGCAAGGAGAGGCGGTTTTCAAGGTCTGCACAGCGTAGGCAAATTTACCCACCACCACCACAAATACTCAACTCGAAATCCAACAGATTTGCTGTTTCGTAAGACCTAGTGGGCTAATTACGGCAAGTAAACCTGTCTGTAAGCGAAAAATTAAAAAGGCTTAAACCTGCTGGTTAATGCAGACAAGGTCACAAGGCAACGCCGCATAGCAGAATGACTTAATACACTAATTTTACTTCTCGTGCGTTTTTTGATGTCTTCTCACAGTTGCGAAAAACGAATTACTGGCTTAGCCACGTGTGTCCGTCCGTCCGCAAGCAACAACTCGGTTCCAACTAGACGGATTTTCGTTACATATTATATTGGCGAGTTTTACTACAATGTCAAGAAAATTCAAATTTGGTGACAATGTAACATGACGCATGCGCTTTGCATGATGTATACCTAAGGCTATAAACACATGCTCAGAGTATGTAATACTTATTGCTTTTCGTCAATGTCAGACACTGCTGACAAGTTAAGTTTTCATCAACTTTGCGAGGAACATTCTACAGGCTTCATGACAGTTTATACATTTATAATTCAACTATTTGGGTAGTCTGATAACAAAATGATGGAAGATGTACATGTGAAACTAAATCCAGGACTGCTATGGTAAAAACAGCATCCAAGAAGAAGAAAATCCTTTTTATCAGGAAACTGGACTTAAATTTAAGGAAGAAACTAGTAAAATGCTATAATGGGAGCACAGCATCGTGCTGAAACTTGGAAATTTCGGAAAACAGATCAGAAATACCTGTAAAATTTTAAAATGTGGTGCTGGAGAAAGATTAAGAAGATCAGTTAGTGTGAAAAATGAAGTATTACAAAGTGTCAAGGAGGAGAGGAATGTCGTAAGTAAATAAAAAGAAGGAAGGCTAACTGGATTGGTTACACCTTGCGTAGGAACTGCCTTCTAACTTATATTATTGAAGAAGGTACGGGAAGACGAGGAAGAAGTCGTAAGCATCTGCTTGATGACCTTAAGGTAACAAGAAGGTACTGGAAGCTGAAAGAGGAAGCACTAGATCACACACCGTGGAAAACTTGCTTTGGAATATACTATGGATCTGTAGTAAGAGAGACTATACGACGATGACGATGATAACGACAATGACGATAACAATGATACATGCAAGAAAGCAGTTCTCAAAAAAAGTGCTATATTTTGAGCTGCCTCGTATAATACTTTATTTTATTGATTCATTATCCTACTTTAATCCTCAGCTGTTCCATTTTCGAAACAAAAAGTTGCATTTTTAATATTTTATTTATATTTAATTATTTTTTATATCGCCCCACTTAACACAGGGACAGCAGACACGACCTAAATTCCAATTCGATTGATAATTTTTAACGAAAGACCTAACATCCAATTTGGTTACAATCCGTTCACACTTTCGCGAAGGAACTCGTAGACAGATACGACCTTCTCATTATACGTCCATGTTATGCAAATCTTGCAAAAAAGACAAATGCAAGACGGAAGGTTTGTTGTGAAGGTAATTTCCGTTCCTATATGATCTTCAGGTTACAGTCTGCACCACAGCGTGTAGTCGCCAAACACACCGTATAGCAAAACAAGCGAGCGATCGCAATGCGACATATTTGCATTGTCATGCTAACGTGAGGGTTTAAAATGTTTACATGAATACCAGACGTCAGGTTTCACTTCAGGAAACAAAGCTGAATGAGACATTTCAGTCTGTTATGTGGGTCGACAAGAAACTTGTTGCTGTCTTGTGGTTGGAGGCGCCGCACATGACTGCTACATCATATGGTATCGGATACGTTTTGCCTGACACCAGGATGGCAGTTACCTTTCTACCAAGTACACCGCGTCGCAACCCCGACGACAGTATCTATAAATGTGGGTGATCCAGGCATCCCGTTTTCCACTGTCGCGTCCCGTTGTCTCGATGAACATAAAATGGGACGAATATTCTGTATTTTAAATACAATTTTTTATAAACAAACATCGGAAGCAGTTCTCACCGCCAAGGCAAAGTGCCAGTCCCCCCCACCCCTCCATCTTTATTTATCAATTCTGGTCACCCCAGCACAAGTTCAATCAGCTGTACATACAGGGCCGACCCGATATATGGGGGTGCCCAGGCAGGTTATCGATTTGGCGCCCCTTCAAACCGATATTCTTTTAACTTTTTCGGCCTAGAACAGGGCTGGCGAGCACTTTTAACCCTTCAAAGACGGAACATGTCTGTTTTATATAACGACTCAGTGAGTACCGCGCTGTAAACACTCTCTACTTCGGTTATAAAAACCAATCTCTTAATGTTTTATAAGGCAAAAGTTGCTGTTTGTTCTGAGATCCGTACAAAACACATAAACGCAATGTGGGCACCACGTACAATTTTTTAATGTTAAACCTGGTGGTACGTAAAGTTACCGCTAGGCTTTAAAGGGTTAAGGGCGCGCGCCTAAACTGCGGATAATGTCCGGAAAAATTCTTCCTAATGTGGAAACCTGAGTTTACCAGAACCAAATTTCCGGTTATTCCAATGATGTCTGACGGCCCCTTACAGGTTGGCGCCCTGGGCAGTTGTCCGGCTGGTCCGCCCCCGCGTATATACACAGCCTGGTTATCTTATGATCGCGAGCAAAAGGGGCAGCGATGGGATGGACATAAAGACCGGACAGGGATAAAGAAATCCATACCAAACCTCTATTACGAAGAGTCTTGGAAGGCCGAGAAGGAATTGAAAGACGAATGTTCATACGGATCTCGAAGTGGTTTATGACAACAGGAGGTGGGCTGAGCTGAATATAGAAATGTTGCATCTTTATCTTCTGTCGCAACAGAATTAGTTTCGAGAATGTAGTGTCAAAACTCGGTATTCAGTAACACACATTAACAATTTCGCAATACATTATTACCGTATACCCCAATTTAATCAAACGCTATACCCACCATGGTGCACCATACAAAAAAATCTTACATAAATTATTTATTCAAACACTGCACAATATTTCGGCCTATACGCTATCTAATATACCGCGATATGCCCTCTTCTGAGAAACTGCGCAACGCAGAATGTAATTTCCGTACAGACATTTCGGGACAACCTATTGGTCCCATTTTCAAAGACCAACCAGTCCAAGAATCGCGCATCCAATATACAATTTAAGGCATAACCAAGATTTTCAACACCATTACGTATCCTGGTGACAAATAAGCGAACTAAATACACGAGACGAATTACCGAATCCTTATCACGATATTTTATACTTGATATTTCAGCTGCTTTAGAATATAGAATACGAACATTTAATAAAATGAATTGTGTTATTAGAACGAGCTATGGCAAAAAGTGACAAAAGAAACTCACCTAAGGTTATATAATATTACACGCAAAGCGGCCCTAAAATACAGCGATGAGAACAGGACTGTTATACAAAAACAAAAACAAAAAAAAAAAAAAAAGCAGACAACGATCAGAAGCAGCACAAACGAAATGTTTAAGAGCACTACTCGGAATGAGAACAGTACACAAAATTATAAACGCAGAAATTACAGCAAGACTAAACGTAATAAACATAGTCCAAGAAACCGAAAAATAGCAAAGTGGCTGGGTAAAACGCGTAGAAAAAATGACTAACACTGGACTGCCACAGAAAGCCTTAAAATACAAACCAACGGGCAGGAGAGATCAGGGGAGACCGAAAATAAGATGGAGGGACCAAATTCACTTTCAAAGATAGCAACAGGCTCAACAGCCTAAACCTTCAGAGGTTGAAAAGAAGAAGAAGAAGAAGAAGAAGAAGAAGAAGAAGAAGAAGAAGAAGAAGAAGAAGAAGAAGAAGAAGAACACGAACAAGAACAAGAGAAAGGCGGAGGAGAATAGGAATACGAATACTTCATCTGCTTTCCTCATTTCTCTTATCGGCATCACAAATACGTAACCGTCGTGAGGAATACCTTAGCGTACTTAATGGTGCATCAAATACCCGGTAGCCGAAACTCGTTGGAGCGTTTAAATAAATAATTTACGTATTTTTATGAAGTGCACCTTGTTGGTTATATTCTTTGATAGATTAACCTTGGAAAACTGACAGTCACACAGCTAATCACGCAATTCCACACCCTTAATGGCGTCACGTTCACAGTAATCTGACATATCACTCTATTCCAAACCACTGTGCTGCAGTCGTTATGGAGTTATCACAAACACATGGTTACTGCAATACACAAAGTTCAAAAGAACCATATTTATGCACGTAGGCATAGCTAAGCTCAACAAATCGACGACCAGAGGGGCTGGGAACGCTGCATGCATGGGGGATAGCAGAAACAATGGGTTTAGGTGGGGAAACCAGAAGGATACAGACCACTATGAACACCCAGATATAAATGGCAGCATAATATTAACCCTTTAAAGACGAAGCGTATCTGTTTTATATAAGGACTCAGTGCGTACCGCGCAGTAAACACTCTCCGCTTCGGTTATAAAAACCAATCTCTTAATGTTTTATAAGGCAAAAGTTGCTGTTTATTCTGAGATCCGTACAAAACACATAAACGCAATGTGGGCACCACGTAGAATTTTTTAATGTTAAACCTGGTGGTACGTAAAGTTACCGCTAGGTTTTAAAAGGTTAAACCATGTCTTAAAGAAACAGAATAAGGGGGGACCAGAGTGGATTAATTTTGCTCAGAATATGGATAAGTGGCGGGCTGTTGTGAACACGATAATGAACGTACAACTGTCATAAAAATGTGCGGTAAATTCTTGAGGACATACTAGCTTCTAAAGCAAGTCTCTGCACCATGCAGTTAATTACGCTGGCCAAAGTTCCTATGGCACGAGGTATGTGTGCCCTGACGTCAGCATTCCCGAATGACGTGTTAGAATGCCTGTGTAACTATGGCCGGTTATGACAAGCAAATCTACAACAGGCAGAGAGAAAACATGGCAGCCGGTTTTACTGATATTGGAAATGTTTAAGCTGCTAGGGAAGCGGAAGTTTCAAAACCGCTATGACAAAGTCCTGGTAGTGACGTCACATTTCCTTGCCAGTCTCTCCTACGACGAACTTTTTGAACTCTTGAGCCACACTATTGTGTAAATTATGTCTCTTCCATCCGTACTACATATTCCACCCATCTTAATCTTCACTACCCTCAGACGCTGTATGGCTGACGTCAAAAAATCATGTTCTTCATCACTTCAAAGTGTAAATTCTTCACTTGGCTAAGTCCTCTTATGCCCATACATTTTCCTCTGTCTAACATTCCTAATTTATGTTCCCCCATCAACACATATTCTTTCAGCGTCAGGCTGCTCCCCGACAAGGCTTCGTATGGAATTCCAATACGCATTTAGATGCTTATCTCTTGTACCGATCAAATGAAGGATAAAATGGTGGGGGCATACGGACGTATTTGGAAGAGAAGAAGAGCAGACAGGGTTCTGGTGAGGGAACATGAAGGAAACATACCACTTGGAAGATATAACCGTAGATGGGAAGAATACAATGGGAGGACGTGGAACGGAATAATGGTTCAAGAAAGGGACAAGTCGCTGGCTGTTGTGAACACGGTGATGAACCCAAAGGGTTCGTAAAATTCGAGATGTTTGACCACCGGAGGAAGTAGTGGCTTTTCAAGGACTTTGCTCCACAGAGTTGCTTAGCTTGCTGTTGTACAGTACCACTCTGTCCGCAGGTAAGGAAAGAGAGAGGTAAATGAAATCAGTGATTAAAAAACACAGTAGACCGGGCTCTGACGTTTGATTTACGTAATGCTTTTACGGCGATGGCTGTTAAGACAAAGCTTACGGAATCTTGCACTCACGTACCAGACTAAAGGCAGCATCTCCCAGAAGACTGCTACGTTCTGAAACGTCCTGTTCTTCAATCAGGAGTAAAAAAATAAAGGGCGCCAGGATGGATAAAATAACTCTTAGTCAGTCAGTCAGTCAGTCAGTCAGTACCATTGGCCGCGCGGTCTAAGGCGTGGGTCTTCGGCCGCGCGCTTTCTGGGATTGTGGCTTCGAATCCCATGGGGGACATTGATGGTTTGTCTGTTGTGAGTGTTGTGTGTTGTCAGGTACAGGTTTGTGCGCGCGGGCTGATCACTCGACCAGAGGAGTCCTACCGAGTGTGGTGTGTCTAAGTGTGATCGTGAAGCCTCGACAATGCGGCCCTGGCCCACTAGGGCCGTCCAACCATTAGCGGAGGAGTAGGAGGAGGAAGTTAATTAGTTAGTTAGTTAGTTAGTCAGCTAGCTAGCTAGCTAGTTAGGGCAACTAGTACCAATGACCCACGCGCATGAATAGCACATAATGACAAACCGCACTGTACTGTACATGTAATTGTTACGCACAGTTACACAGAACAGAAACAGGCACGACGAAGTATCACTGAAGAAAGAAGTGTCGGTACATTTGGTGATGAGATGTCCAACCTGCAGTTCGCTTGAGTGTTGATTGACAAACGATCAGGAGACATGCCAAGCCTAGGACAAACCCAGCTGTAGGGGACAGCGAGGCAGTGTGAAAAAAAAAACAACACGTCACAGATAATTTTAATTTGGACCCAACCTTCCTCATGACTTACCAACCTGACACCGCGTAACTCGCGCTACATGTACTCAATGTGCCATTTCTAGCCTACCTCAGGAGACCAACACGACCGGAGAACAGAAACTAGACAATGGTTTTCAAGTACACGTGGTAAAGCACGCCCTTCTTTACTGGATAATAACTACATTTGGTTTAGGCGGATGCTGATGCTTCCACAGCACAGCGCTGATAATTTGAAACTTGCGGAGTGTGGAAGCATGCATAAGAGTAACTTGGCTAATAACACTGCCCCGGGGGGGGGGGGGGGGGCTGACCGTGGGTATTAGGAATTTCATTTTACGAACGGGTCCAATTTGAAAGAGGGGAAAATTGGTCCCACAAAACGCAAGTTTTTCATTTCCCTTTTCTGCCTTTTTTATTTGTCGGCATTCAATTCAGTTACAAAATAAACTTCCTGGGTTGAAAAATATTTGGAGGGGGCACGAGCCCCCTTGCTCTTCGCCCCCCCCCCCCCAAGTTACGCCTATGGAAGCGGGGCAGAAGGGAGCGAAAGGTACGCCGGCGGGTAGGGGTCAGTACCTGTTTGAAAGAAGAACACCACACTACCCGCATTACTTCAATGAAGGTAAATATTCCTTCCCACGCCACGACGGCACACAGGGGGAGCAGAGGTATAGCTCCACTCATTCGTAACTTCGGCACTAGATGGAGGTGGGTGGTTAACTTCACACCCAGGCCGCTTTACCCCTGGCAAAGAACCCCCCGTACCCACTGAACAGGAGGCTATGTGGGCCCCAGAACCAGTGTAGACGTTTTGGAAAAAAGAAAAATTTTTTGCCCCTACCGAGATTCGAGCCCCGGATGGTCCATCCCGTAGCCTAGTCACTATACCGACTGAGCTACTCCGGCTCCTGAATTACTTAAATACCTTCCAAATATCAATTTTTCAGAGTTACGCTGTGCCTGGAACAAATTCAGTCTCTGTCTTACAGCGCTGGTTTTGGACTTCAGCAGTTTATACATCCCGCTGTGACACGTATGTACGAACGTAACGCACTTTATTGGTTTTATCACACCTGCCCTCTTCTGGGATACTACGCAGCGTCGAGTGGTAATCCCTTACCGACGTTTCGGGACAATGTATCGGTCCCATCTTATTGGGCTTCTTTACCCTTGAAGATGGGACCGATCGGTTGGTCCCGAAACGTCGGTAAAGGATTACCACTCGGCGCTGCGTAATACCCAGAAGGGCGCAGGTGTCATCAACATCGCAGAGTAAGCCTGAAATCACGCATACTGGTTTTAATTTGTGAAAAACTGACACCATGAAGATGGAGGCACCACATTCTTCCAAAACGTAAAAACAAATCTTCCAAAACGTAAAAACATATCTTCCAAACGTAAAAACAAATCTTCCAAACGTAAAAACAAATCTTCCAAACGTAAAAACAAATCTTCCAAACGTAAAAACACACGTACGGTCATACACAGTCTGACACCCCAGAGCACAAGGCCATCGTCTGAGTATCCCAGCACTTGGCTGAAAAGACGGACGGCAAGAACGAAAAGCCTTGGCGTGGTCCGTTTTAGGAATCACTCGAACCCAAGACTTCTGAATACGCAACAGGAGTGATAAAGGGCACGAGTACGGCGGTGGGTCACGAGGTTGGCATTCGCGCGCGTTCTGCATACGCGACCACACTTCTCGGAAAAGTCCCATCGTGTGTTTTACTTTGTCCTGTACCGGTACGGGCCTTGCACCGGGCTGATATGCCTCCAAGGACAGCGGTATCACATACCTGGTAAACCCACGAAGCAGGGTACTGCTTAATAAGCTGATAGTCACTCAGCTAGTTAACTTGCAGAATATTATGTAAACCTTACGGTTATTTACCTTGTCCAGAATATCCCGGCGGTGGATTCCATCCTAACCCAGATCACTTCAATCCACATGTCATGTTTTTAACCTTTTAAAGCCTAGCGGTAACTTTACGTACCATCAGGTTTAACATTAAAAAATTCTACGTGGTGCCCACATTGCGTTTATGTGTTTTGTACGGGTCTCAGAACAAACAGCAACTTTTGCCTTATAAAACATTAAGAGACAGGTTTTTATAACCGAAGTGGAGAGTGTTTACAGGGCGGTACGCACTAAGTCCTTATATAAAACAGATACGCTTCGTCTTTAAAGGGCTAACATACATCTGACATACATATGGGGACCCATATACATACACATCTCGACGCCCAGACACACCGTCTGGATATTGCTGATATATCCCTACGACATGTGCAAAATCATAATATTATATTATTTGTTCTAAAAAAAGTGACGCTTGGTAACGGTGCTATTGTGTGCTGTTTCGTGTGTATATACAGGTTTTAAGATTTTAATAAGCGTGTTTTTCATATATTCCATTTCTACCACTAATATTTTACCATATTATCTAATTGTTAACACTGATAGCTTGATGGCGGATACACGATGCACTATTCTGCAACGTCGCATATGTTTTGTGAAATCCATGGTGTACCCCTGATGATATTGAATACATCGAAACATGTCAGGTAAAGGAATGTAATAGTAATGTGATAGTGTTATATTACCTTATAAATATAGTGCATTCGTTGGTGTTTTAACAACTGTTATAAAAATGCACGGTGAAAGCAACCTAAAAGTAAATATACATCTGAAGACTTTAAAAACACTGTGATATCGCGCTTTAAGATTCGAAATATCTGCTTTTGGAGTACATTATGATCTCAAAAATGAACATTCTTATTTTCCTCAAGAGCACGAACCGACTGGTCTTTATAAAACAGAATCAGCGCCTTTACTGCGAGACACAAACGGAATTTTCATACGACGTTTACATGAAATTCATGCAGGTGAGCAATTACAGTATTCAACAAAATTCAAAATTCATCCCCAACACGTAGGCAATTATCTGGGAAACTTCAGATCCATAAAGTGTGCTCCCCCTCCGTAAAAAAAAAAAATATAAAGCCAATCAGCACACCTCCTGCACCATCCTTATAGTCTCCTGTTAGTCTTCCTGCCTAAGTCTAAATATCCCATCTCGTCTCTTTCCTTCAACTATTGGGAACAAAATTATAAACACCTACAACAGAAACACTTTCAAAACGTATTCTGAATCGAACAGGAGTAGGGAAAATGGCATAATCCATGCATGCCTGAGATTAATGATCCCAAACTTAAGGGCCCGCTTCCCGACAGCCCGTATTTGATGCATATAGTACGAGTTTTAGCAAAAATCGCAAGAATTCAACTGAATAAAAATAAAATGCTGCCACGAAATTAACTGTTTAAAGACGAAGCGTATCTGTTTTATATAAGGACTCAGTGCGTACCGCGCTGTAAACACTCTCCACTTCGGTTATAAAAACCAGTCTCTTAATGTTTTATAAGGCAAAAGTTGCTGTTTGTTCTGAGATCCGTACAAAACACATAAACGCAATGTGGGCACCACGCAGAATTTTTTAATGTTTAAACCTGGTGGTATCTAAAGTTAGCGCTAGGCTTTAAAAGGTTAAATACTCAACAAAATCAGGTTGTCATACGTGCGTTAAGTACGAATGGCTAGAAAAAACTCCGGGTACTATACAGGCTATTATGTTTATGCAACGGATTCAGGATGTATAAGGTACGAAATGAGTTTCAAAAATTTTCCGAAGTTAGACAAAAACTGTATCCACATAATAACGTAGCAAGACTCTCAATACTGGCAGGTAATAAGATACAGAACGAACCAGAATCGATATCCACAATGTTATCTTACTTCAGGTGCAGGGTTCACAACTTCGGACTATGAACTGTTTGTTCAGACATCAGCTGCAACTACGAACTCCACTTTACAACCAGCAAGGACGAATCAAACCTACATATTCATCATTTAGATACGCGGTTCTAGGTCCGTTTGAAATCTTGTGTTCTCCTTAGATATTCCACACAAATCTTTACGGAACAAAGTCATTAGCAAGATGTAGGCATAAAAGGAAGAAAAATATTAAGATACTAAAAAAAACCGGGGGTCGAGTGCAGGGAATTGAAATTGCCTAAGAGACAACATTTATGAATTCGGTATAATTCCAAACGAAGAGTCTGCGGAACATAGGTACGGGATCACGCGAGAAATCGTGGTATAAATAAGTAACGATTGGGAAGAGCGCGCGAAGAGTTCCAGATATCCATCGCAATATCGTTACAGTTTCTGTCCGTCAATTGGCAATACTGGAATAATCTACGTGCGCTACAGACTGCCTTTTTTCTGCATTCTTCTCATGGGCAGGGGTTCCTTGGGAATTTTTTCTGAAGCTCCCCCATGTCAAAAGCACTGCGCTACAAACCGGAAGGTCGCGGGTTCAATTCCCGATGGTGTCACTGAAATTTTTCATTGACATAATCCTGTCGGTCGCACTATGGCCCTGGGATTGACTCAGCCTCTAACAAACATGAGTACCAGGAATATTTCCTGGGAGGTAAACGCGGCCGGTGCGTAGGGCTGACAACCTTACCACCTTCACGTGCCGGCTGTCTAGAAATTCTGGGAGCCTCAACCTCCAGGAGCCGTAAAGGACTGCCCACGCTTGTAATGGGATAGCTTTAACTTTAACATGACAAAAAAATCTGCAAACTGGTCTAACGCCAAGGATCACGAAACTTGAAAATTCGGAACTCGTTTGGGTATTAAAAGAATTTCTCACCTTTTAGACAAAACGAATGTTTACTTCTGCGTTTAAAACAGTCCGACAGTGGACCCAATCGTAAGGTACATCAATCAAATCCACCTCCCTGTAACGTATTTCACTTATTCATCTCATTAACCTTTATCCTGCTAATGTGGAATGTATGGCGAGCTGCTAATAATGCCAGCACCACTAATGTGTAATATTTGGTGACCTACATTTGGCAACGCTGAAAGGAGCCTCTTTGTCTCTATCTCTCTGCACAATGTCTCAACACTGAATCAATCGTGAAAGACGCCTTATGTCATATCTGCGCACGCACGCACGCACGCGCACACACACATTAAGGGCCCAGTTGGTAGCCGAGTAAGTGTGTGCACACAGATATGACACAGGACGTCTTTCACGACTGATTCAGTGTTGAGACATTGTGCAGAGAGAGAGAGAGAGAGACAAAGAGAGAGAGAGAGGCTCCTTTCAGCGTTGCCAAATGTAGGTCATCAAATATTACACATTAGTGGTGCTGGCATTATTAGCAGCTCACCATATATTCCACACTAGCAGGATAAAGGTTAACACTGGCATTATGCTGTTCAGTCCAAGGCGTAAGAAAACGTACCACCTAACAGTGTAGATAGGGTTGATACAGCTTTGTCATTTTTCAAGATATCACCATATCTACCATAACGCAGTACACATGAATTCTGACCAGTAATGGCTACTGCTGTGAAGACACATGCACACAGCAGTCTCGATTTGTTAGCACTTCTAAGTTTTTCATTTAACTCACCCACGTCAGTAACTGCACTGTTGCAAAATACTCGCATCACAGCCATCGCACGGCACAGGTACAGATTAACTTTCGTCTTGTAATTCCGTAGACGTGCGCCGTATCGACATGTTTGAAATAAACCACATATTTTAATTACAAGCGTCTGTCAATTACAACATGAATAACTTCTCGTACAACGATCCGTTCTCTGGATTCATGTAGACTAAATATCAAAATTATCGGCATGCACCAAAATATAATTCCAGTAACTTTCACTGCCGATATAAAATACCAAATTTTATCCAAATTCGCTGAATGAGTGCATGGATAAGTGAAAAAACATGACGCGCAAATTACACTTTAAAATTTTTCACTGCGTGCGTTGTCTCGATCAATACACACAATTTATTACGCATGCCAAACGTACTCTAATATTCACATATAAGTGTTCTACATAAAGCTGCGACATGTTTCGGCGCTAGCGCACCATCCTCAGGGAGCACAGGCTCCACACTTAAATGGGAATATTAGAGCGCATTTGATTCGTGTAATAAATTCACTATATCATGTAAATTACACACGCAATTTACGACAGAAGAACACGTTAACACTCAAAACTAACCGTGAATGGGAAAGAGCGAAATATGGATGAGTGGGCCGATGAAGAACTACGTTAAGTTTCTAGCTACAGAATTTAGAGAAAAATATGAAATCCCCAAGTTGGAGAGACAGCGCCGAGAGCCTTCGGCTTCAAGACGTGCCTCGAATGCTTCCAAGTTACAAAGCTGTAAGACAAAACTTTCACTACGCACAATACTCGCTATTGCGAAAGCATTCCTTACGAAACGTGCATAAAAAGGAAATGATGGGCCGTGCCCGCTTCCACACAGACACGCATACGGCCAGGTTACGTCACATTTGGACGCACTCCCACAGTAGTCGCACCGCTGTTTGTTAACCCTCTACAAGTAAAACTTAACCCAAAATATTTAACGTTATTCATTCTGTGCTTTGTGACTATCATTAACCCTTTAAAGACGAAGTGTATGTTTTATATAAGGACTCGGTGCGTACCGCGCTGTAAACACTCTCCACTTCGGTTATAAAAACCAATCTCTTAATGTTTTATAAGGCAAAAGTTCCTGTTTGTTCTGAGATCCGTACAAAACACATAAACGCAATGTGGGCACCACGTAGAATTTTTTATTGTTAAACTTGGTCGTAAGTAAAGTTACCGCTAGGCTTCAAAAGGTTAATTAAATACACTAAAAATAAACATAAAATGTTTAAAATATTACAAGTTGTGTATATTCATAATCTTTCATACATGTTTCGGCAAATGATCACCTTTTACAGCGAGACGATTACACAAACGAATTAGAACTGTGTAAATTTCGACTGACGATTGACTGAATTGGACTGATTCGACTGAAGATCTCCCTGCAGACTGCCAACATTCGCCAAAACATGTAGGAGAGATTACGTATATAGATAACTTGTATTTTATATATTTTAGATGCATTTTTTCGTAGATATAACTAATTATAACCCGAAATATAGTACAAAATTCAGTTCGTGCCGCGCAGTAAACACTCACAGTCTCGGTTACAAAAACCAGTCACCGCTGTATAGGGAAATGATCACGGTTTGTTCTAAGATCCGTACAAAACACACAAAAAAAGTCCTCTGGGCAGAACTTTTTGACGTTAAATCCGGTAGAACACAAAGCTGCTACTGGGATGTAAAGCGCTACGGGCAGTTGTCAAGAGCAGTGGCAGGGGCTATCTCCCAAGCATGGTCATCAAGTCTGTTTAATTTGAAACACTTCAAAAGGCAAAGTTTCTCACAAGCTTTTTTAATTTGGAATATTTTAGAATGCGAAGTTTCTCACAAGTTTGCTTAATTTGAAACATTTCAAGGACGAAATTTCACAAAAGCTTGTTCAATTTGAAACATTTTAAAATGCGAAGCTTCTCACAAGCTTGTTCAATTTGAAACGCTTTAAAAGGCCAAGTTTCTCACAAGCTTGTTCAATTTGAAACATTTTAAAATGCGAAGTTTCTCACAAGCTTGTTCAATTTGAAAAATTTTAAAATGCGAAGTTTCTCACAAGCTTGTTTAATTTGAAACACTTTAAAAGGCCAAGTTTCCCACAAGCTTGTTTAATTTGAAACACTTTAAAAGGCAAAGTTTCTCACACGCTTGTTCAATTTGAAACATTTTAAAATGTGAAGTTTCTCACAAGCTTGTTCAATTTGAAACACTTTAAAGGAGGAGTTTCTCGCGAACTTCTTGCCTCACGCAAATAATTTCACCAACATCCCTGGTTAGTATTTGTGCCCATAACAATGCGACATGGTATTGCTGCATATAGTAATGGTACCCACGCATATCACAAGATTATGTTGACCACACCGACAGCTTTTAGAGAACCATCCTAATATCACATACGCGGACTTCTTCACAGAGGAAGTGGGGATCGCACACGTGGAAATGCCCGCGTCAGTATATCACAAAAATATTTAACCGAGATATTCGCTTTTCTGTGTAGCTCCCGGGTAGTCTGGTTTGTCATCACCACGCAACTACCGCGAAAAGCGGAAATCCCAAACTACACCGCAGCGGAAGTCAGATATCTCGCTAGTACGTCATAACAGTTTCCACACAACGCGCGTGATATCCTGCTTGGAGGCACCAACTCTTCTGAAGAGATCTGATATATTAAACCCTTTAAAGACGAAGCGTATCTATTTTATATGACTCAGTGCGTACCGCGCTGTAAACACTCTCCCCTTCGGTTATGAAAACCAATCTCTTAATGTTTTATAAGGCAAAAAGTTGCTGTTTGTTCTGAGATCCGTACAAAACACATAAACGCAATGTGGGCACCACGTAGAATCTTTTAATGTTAAACCTGGTCGTATGTAAAGTTACCGCTAGGCTTTAAAAGGATAACAATGTCAATAGTAAGTGAAATGACGCACTTCTTCGGCAGTCAAGCTATGGACTGGTGCTTCCTATAAACGAAAATTACAATAATATGCAAACAAGAGAATAAATTTCTGCTCAGGCGCCGTAAGCGAACTTCACAAAGGAATTTCATACAAATACGGCGTACATAAACAAGAAAATAAAGGTAAAAAGTAATGTTTCCCCTGTGCCTACTGAAGAAGCACGTCATGAAGAGGGAGGTATAACTACACACATGCTTACAACCTGGGCACTAGTTGGAGATGAGCGGTCAGTTTCGGGCTCCGGCTACTTTACTCCTGAGGAGATAGCCACCCAGTACCCATTGAATTGGGCAGTGGGTGGGATCGCGAACCGATGTGGACGTCTTGAACGAAACTCTCTTGGGTCCTTAAAAGAACCGAGCACAATTCCTCGGTTGCTCAACCTGTGGTCTAATCACTACACTGACTGAGCTATCTGGCTCATACGGCGCACATGAGAGGTTTAACCCTTTAAAGACGGAACGTTTCTGTTTTATATAAGGCCGCAGTTCGTACCGCGCTGTAAACACTCTCTACTTCGGTTATAAAAACCAATCTCTTAATGTTTTATAAGGCAAAAGTTGCTGTTTGTTCTAAGATCCGTACAAAACACATAAACGCAATGTGGGCACCGCGTAGAATTTTTTAATGTTAAACCTGGTGGTATGTAAAGCTACCGCTAGGCTTTAAAAGGTTAAACTAAACGTTATTCGCAGGCCTGTTCCCTGTTTGTCGTACTTGTGCCACGTGTAGTTTACAAAGCGAGGTACGTTTTATTTAAAAACGCGAACCATCTGTAACAAACCTGTCTTACTCCACCCAAGCGTAAAATTCGCCTACACTGTAACTAAAAATTTAGTTGCTACCTCGTGCAACAAAAACACTACGTCTATATCCAGTTTTACAACGGAGTTGAATTTCACTTAACACATGCCTTCATTTGGGCCTCCTTGTTATCGCGTGTGATGTAATGGACACCATAATGAACACGTGCTGCCAACATACATACTTCCAGTTAAATGTAGCCAACGTAAATAACTCCACTGACTATGTATACGGTAAAAAGTCCAAGGTTTCTGGATTGCAATTTTTCGTGTGTTTCTCTTACTAATATAAAAGCCCAGATACTAACGTTCATGCATGCTGTCAACCATGACTTGGAGTTTGTGGTGATGTGAGAAAAATCCCAACCTTGTAGGATTACGTTTTACGGGTTTTTGTGTGTTTTGTCAACCGTTAACTCCACATCAAACCTCAAAGCCTAACCTTGAGGGACTAGTTTTTCGATTAGAACTGTTAAAAACTAAAGCCTGATATCCTAACCTTTACGCAAGTTGGCAACCCTAATTGCACCCTGTCCCTACAATGAAACATAGAAGCCTAACCTTGGTTGACTACTTTTAGTGTCTTTTTGCACATGGTGACTACATGACCTCAGTCTGTATCACCATGTCAGTTGGCAACCTTGTACAGTTTGCTCTGAATTGCGTAACACGCGACAAGAGAATACAGTCGAATGGCGCAGGACGAAAGGGAAGTATTTATGAAGTTACCCATCAAATTAGCCCTCCAAGGACGAAGCATATCTGCTTTGTATAAGGGCTCAGTGCGTACCGCGCTGTAAACACTCTCCACTTCGGTTATAAAAACCAATCTCTTAATGCTTTATTAGGCAAAAGTTGCTGTTTGTTCTGAGATCCGTACAAAACACATAAACGCAATGTGGGCACCACGTAGAATTTTTTAATGTTAAACCTGGTGGTACGTAAAGTTACCGCTAGGCTTTAAAAGGTTAAATTTCTATGTTAGGTCACAAATATTCGTTTTGTTAAACAAACGCAAACATTTTGACGCGTGACAGAAAAATTTGTAAAACGGCTAAAACATGGATGAGAAATGAGTGACCCTGCTCTGAGTTCGTGCGAATGAAAGGATTACTGCAAATATTTAGAACAGAATTCCTTTCTTTTATCCAATTCCATGCACTAAACACAGCCTTCCTCTTAAAATTTGATGTTATTCTGTTATGAACCACTGTAAGAAAGAATAGGTGTACACTGTTATTTGCACAACAGTCCTTTCACTCACCGTAAATTTGACCTTTAACAAAATATCAAATTTTTTATCCATGTTTTGTATGCTTTGTCGAATAAGTAACGAACTGATCTCCCTACAAAACCTTTGCATTTTATTATTTCAATATCTTTATTCAAAGAATGCTATAACTAAAGAAATTCACTGCATTTGCAGGGACTTCGAAAATGTGTACATGTTAAATAAATTAAGCAAAGAAAATTTCCTTTGGGCAAAATTTATTTCTAAATTTGTTTTGTGCAAATTCATAAAGAAGGTCACAAATCAAAATAAAAATAAACGTCCCTAGACAACAGAATCTAGTATTTAACTCCAATAACGTAAAACCGTTCGAATTAATCCCTCAATGCAGTTCAGGGAAACAATCGACGTGTGTTAACAGAATCACACCAAAGCCACTACGTAACAAAATACAACACGTTTCAATGTTACAGCACGTGATACGCACAGCTATCACTGGAATTTAAAAGGTTGTAACTTCAAAAATTAGAAAACCTGTTACCCTTAACCCACATGTGGCTGTCAACTAAAACGATAACTAATTTAAGGCAAACTAATTTCTACAGCTCTGTCGTTATTAGTACTATTCACCAGGTGCGCACCCATGGGGGAGGGGGGGCGACCCTTAGGCTATACACAAATTATGATTGATTTTAAAAATCATGTTATAAAAATCACGTTGTACGTACAAAATAACACTGTCTGCAACTGCATTTATGTACATATAAATATTCCCATGACTCAGTCAAAGTATCCTATCTTCTTGTTACTTTAATTTTATTAATTTATTTTTCAGGATTCTAATGTATTAAACATCACCCCAGTTCAGTGGCTGATTTCGACAGAAGGGGAAATCATGTCAAATCTACAAACCTGTGTTTTTTTTTTTAAATTTCAGTTTTGGTAGGTTTGGAGCAGGGGCTGCAGCCGGCAGCCCCCCACCACCCCTTTCGGTGCGCCTTTGCTATTCACATTCCTCATTCTAAATTTGTCAATTATATTCCTTGTATCAGTGTTGCACGCACATGGCGTTATCTTACGTGTTACCTGGCACTAAGTATGGCATCTGTTGCTGATAATAGTTTCCTAGCTGCGGTTGAACCCAATAGTAACTTGGTCTGAGGACGGGGTAGTATGCAGCAGAGGGCACTTCACCTCCAATAAGCTGGTACGGGTTATAATAATGATGACGGCGACTGGACTTCATAATAACGTGACGTCACACGACGTCGCGACGCCATACAGAAATCACCATTTCTATTTCTTCAAGTTTTTAATCGCAATTCTTATACCACGCACACAAAACGTATGGGACTTGTTTAGTAAAAAAAAATCACCCTGACGTCATTCATTCACTTGATAGTAAATACCTCTTACTGCGCAGGTCTGCACTTTTTTATGGTTTCCTCTCTCCTGCAGCGGGCACTCGCTACTCTTGCATAATCTAGGGATATCACTAGGTAATAATTTCACAGGTTGGTACTCTTGGTTTGGTGTCCTTGTGATTGCGAAGTCATGTGCGATTTATATATATATACACGGGCAAATTTTTACAACTCGCACTTTAAAATTAATTTTAGTCAACGAGTCCCCTAAACTAAAGCGCTAATGGGCGCTTATATTTTAACAACACTTAAAATAAATTTTGAAAATGGACCAGGGACGAAAAAAGGGGAAATATACTCCGTCTTATTCGTAACTACGTTTCACTGCAAGAAGAATGAAAATGCTAATCACGAACTCTGGTTACCGTTTTCTTATTCAACACCTGCTAATAAACTCTCAATTATTTCTAAATAAACACATTCACACTACAAATTCTCGGAAGTTAGGACAGAAACACTTCTGCAGTACGTAGTTTAAGCAAGTCAAATGGCGAAGGAATCAACCACACGACCTACGTCATAAAAACTCCCGATTTTCCCCCTCTTTCCCTTCTAAAACACGACACAGAGTGAAATCACTACACCACAGTACACTGCCGTCATTTAAATCGGCAATCCAGCCCTTAAAAAGCCACCAAGAAACAATTTACAATTTCACGTTTTCAGAACACCAAAACACGTAATTGGCACTGCACACTTAAAAATGTAATTAACCCGTCCACTCAACGGTCCGTCCAAAGCGGAAATGAAGCCACCAATAAATTCACGTGAAAAGAAAAACCCTGCAACAAAATCAGCACGCACGCGTACGTCTCTATACCCAGTTAGTCCTGTCGCTACTAAACAGCAGGATTCACTCCTCGTTTCATGCGCTCGCACGTACCACTCGCTACGGCACGGTCACTGCCCAACGGGACGGACCGGTAGTACAATCCAGAACAAAACGTCATCAGCTTGCTAGCCGTGTATAGTGTGTGGCCTTGTTGCGACACGAGACCGGAGGGAAAATCAAACAGGACACGCAATGTACGTGTAAACGTAACACTGTGGTGCGTTCGCGTAACATTTGTCGCCGTGGAAAAGCAATACGTATTACATATTCTAAGTGAGTGTCCGCAGCCTTACTTAGCCAGCATGCGCCTGTCTGGTTCTACCATGTTTTTCCACATTATTTCATAAACGGCAAAATTTTCGTAACGAAAATATTTAAAATAAAATATGTTCTGATTTTCTCTACAATTTCTGTCTGAAAATTTCTCATTCTAAGAAGAATTAAATGAGAGATATTATCGTAAATAACCACAGGTATTCATGTAAAGTACCCGTTATTCTCGTCAGGTTTTAATGAAACATGAATTTTAGGCAGATTTTCGAAAAATAATCAAAATATCAAATTTCATGAAAATCCGTCCAGTGGGGGCCGGGTTTTTCCATGTGGACGGACAGACATAATTGACAAAGCAATAAGTCGCTTTTCGCAATTTTGCGAACGTGCCTAAAAAGGGAACTAAGCCCTTTCTCAAATGTCCTTCCACTTTTAACACTATTGTAAGTACATTTGCGTAACTACTAAATACGTCCATTGCTGATCCAAAGGGTAACTTACACTCGCTGTGAATCACATTTAAAAGCAAGGTCTGTATCTTGAGATAATAGTGTTGGTCTATAATAAGTGAATAAACTATTTCAAAATTAAAAGTCTGGATATGTACTAAAATGAACATGGCATGGAAAATTAACAAAAAAATATACTGATGATGTTATGGGTGAATTCCCAGTCTGGCACTGGCCTGTCTTCAGCGCTTCCAAGGATTATTTGTATACTAACTCCATGGAGCAGAGGCCTTCTTGAGAAGCTCACAGTTTCTCAGCTAGTCAAGAAATTCCACGCATTTTATGGAAACCGGAGGTTCATTACCGCATTCACAAGAGCCAGTCACCTGTCCCTATCCTGAGCCAGCTCAATCCAGTCCATGCCCCATCCCACGTCTCGAAGATCTATTTTAATATTATCCTCCCATCTAAGCCTGCGTCTCCCAAGGGGTGGCCTTATCTCAGGTCTCATCACCAAAATCCTGTATGTACCTCTCTTTTCCCCCATACGTACTACATGCCCCACCCATCTAATTCTTCTCGATTTGATTACCCGAATAATATTTGGTGATGAGAACAGGTCATCAAGTTCCTTGTTATGTAGTCTTCTCCACTCCCCTGTCGCCTCGTCCCTCTTAGGCCCAAATATCCTCCTCAGCACCCTATTCTCGAACACCCTCAGTGTAAGAGACCAAGTTTCACACCCGTACAAAATAACAGGTAAAATTATAGTTCTGTATACCTAATCTTTGTGCTTTTGGATAACAACCTGGAAGACAAAAGATTCTGCACCGAATGACAGCAAGCAGTTTCTAGAAACACATAAAGTGTACATACAAAATTAGTTACTGTCACCTAACAAACAAGCAGCTAAATGTAGATGTCATTAGCGGGTGATACAGATTCACAACTTTTTGTTTCCGAACTTCGTTTTGTGAGACGGTCCCGGTCCGTTAACAAATCAAACTGCCACATCTGGTGCGCGAGCCCTAGCCTGCTCCGTCATGCCGAAGCGATACAATATCTCTTACTGCGCAGAGGAATGTCATGGAGAATGAGTCATCGTTCATCGGGTGACAACAAATGATTCATTCCCTGCTGCCAGTTGGATTTCTCAAAATGCTAAAAATTCAGCTCCATGACACCAGAGCCGCAGGATATGATGCGGCAGGGGTATACAAATAACTCACCAGTTTGTATTCCTAAATATTATATGAACACTTGACTTCCATACGTGGGTCCCTGTCACCACGGCATGGCGCGTCGTCAGGTTGCGGATGGAGGAACGGCGTAGACATATGGAGGACAGCTGCCGAATATATTGAATAAGCCGTCGCGGACAGCCGTCAAGGGGTGGCTCTCCACCTGGGTGGGTTGGGCGAGGCGCTAACAACTCCTCACCATAAAAACTTAACAATGGTACGAAAACATTTCATAAGGTCTCGGACTTGGGCTGGTTCTATTGTACTGAAAACTGAAGCAAGCGAAAAGGGTCTAGAGATTTGGCACACAGAGTATAATATTAAAATAGATCTTCAAGAAGTGGAATGGGAAGGTATAAACTAGAATGCTCTGGCTCAAGATACACAAAGGTGGCGGGTGCTTGTGAATGCGGTAATGAACCTTCGGGTTCCATAAAATGCGGGGAATTTCTCGACTGGCTGAGGGCCCGTTAGCTTCTCAGGCAAGACTCTGCCCCATGCAGATACCTAACTTGGAACCCCGTGCTGTTGCCTGAAAATACGATGGCAGTCAGATACGAAAACGAAGCGAGAATATTTTACATCCGTTTTAAAAAACGTAAATTTTAAATATTGAAAGAAGTCCCGCACTGGCCCGCACACCTCCATCCTCCCTAAACAAATTTTTACTACGAAATAATTTTGAATCAGGCCTTAATGATTTGTAATGACTGTTTATTAATTATACTATAAAGCAGTGGTTCTTAACCTCTGGACAGATTTCAGGGGGCCCGTCAACTTATTAATAAAGAAGCCCATATATTACCACATTACACATTCGGTATTTTTTTTTGTATTTTGGAACCCGTATTTGAGAATAATTGGTTTCCTTTGTAATTTATAATATAGACTGTAGGTTCTATGTCTATGAATTTTATTTTATGCATTTAAATACATTTTTCTGAAAATGGGTCCGCAGGTTTCACCTGACTCTCAAAGGGGTCCATGACACAAAAAAGGTTAAGAACTCCTGCCCTAACGAAACAGCCCCATTCATCCTTAACCTCGGGACCAAGTGGTGGGTAGGGGTGGTCACCATCATGCCCCGTCCATTTCACCTCCGGTGAAAGGATTCCCGATATCCATTGTACAGAAGGCTGGGTGGGGCCCAACAGACGGTCGTGAAACTTTGGAGAACAGAAATATCTCTGGACCTTGCCGGGAAACAAACTCCGGATCCATACCACAGTCACTACAGATACTAAGCTCTAATGAACAAGATTCGATTAACATTTCAGCAATTGAATCTACTCCCCTCTTCAGGTGATGCTGACAAACTGACCTATTTAATTTTTACTGTCTGTTCCCATCTGCTTCCATTGTTCCTACTGGTACGCTCGACTGTGGTTTGCAGATGTTTTTTATATTTCAAAACAGCTCCGACCAATTTCAGTGCATACCGATAAACAAGAATCCCTACATCTAGCGGCTGTCACAGGGTGACTTACCCTTCTGTCTCAACAGGGAGACAGACATCTTACTGATAAACAACAGCATTAAGTATTACGCCCCTCAGAGCACGAACCCTCATCTCCAACCCGAATAAAGCCACAGAGGCATCCTCAGCTCAATGATGTGTAAAGAACGGCAGGTAATGGCCCCACCTTCTGTCTGAATAGGAGCCAGAGACAGGAAAGACTAAGTGATAAGGTTTCGTCTTCATCTAACGCAACAAAAAGAAAAAGTACTCTTAAACATGTAGACATAGACACAAACCAAACGATCAAATACAGCTGTATCTAACAGCAAGAACAACTTTTTTCGGTCTGAAGACGGTGGGCAGAACCAGAATACAACCAGTGATACGGTACGACAAAACCTAACACAGCCAACAGAAAGTTTACCCTTTCCTTCTGCCTGACGACAGATGACGGGCAGCACCAGGCCAGTTTCCTATTAAGAATTACCTGCAATACAATCCCTGTGTATATATATATATATATTTAAATTCTCAAGGTGAATGGAGTAGTAAACTCAGCGCATATCATATACGATGAGAAGAAACATACTGCCTAACCGCTGTTTGAATTCAACAATTAAACACTGGATACGAATGTAGAAGAATCAAACGTACATCAAATTATGCCCCTGGTCTCTTCGATACTCGAAAACACTCATAACATATCAATAAAGCAGCCGACACGCTGAGCCATTCGGACCGCTTGCAAACTGACACTTCTATTTGATGTACACCGGCCGTAAGGCAATACCGCCATCAGCGACTTCAGGCTTCCGCCGCGATGTAGATGTGATATGCGCTCTTCTGGGAGATTACGCAGCTTTGAGTGGTAGTTCTGTACCGACGTTTCGGGACAACCTATCGGTCCCATCTTCTTGGACTTCTTGACCCTTGAACACGGAACCGATAACTTGTGCCGAAATGTCGGTACAGAACTACTCAACGCTGCGTAATATCACAGAAAAGCACAGATCTCAGTAACACCATCGTAAGAATTGCGAGTATAAGTTGCAACAAAATGTGAATCATCTGCCAGCACCGCCTTGAGAACCTCGAATCTCGCCACACAATGCGAGTTGATATCGCAAGTCAGAAGTGATTAATCGTATCGCATGTGTCGACTGCTGACTCAACATTACATTTTGAAGTACATATCCAGCACATTCAAATATAATTCACAACGGTTGGAAACAAGGCTGCTGTATTCGGCTACCGTAGGCTGCCGCACAGAATTGTGTAACGGAAAATGATACATTGCAGCACTGCATTAAGTGACAAATCGGGCAGCATATAGGAGGAAGCGGCAGTAGATACAGTTCCTTAAACAACAAGGAACTACCGTACTTAATGATCAGAAGGGGCCGTCAGCTACGGAAGGACTACTGCGGCTGTCTGCGGTCAGCATAGGTCACAGAAGTCGTCAGTCAGCCTGCAAGTTAAACAGTCAATCAACACTCAGGCCCCCACTGACTTGGTACATTCACTTACCTAATAAATGATTGGCTAAATCAGTCCACCAGAAGGTTAAGCACTTGGCACATGCCAGTCGATCGCCTACTTCTTGAGCCTAAATCACTCATACTGAGACCATAGAAAGAAGGTCCATCTGTTTTTCAGCCTTTTACTGTAGTCACGTCCAGCTGCTTCTGATCTATGTCAACCAGCCCAAAGTGTTTTCCCTACAGAAGTGAAAAGAATGGCTAGACGGATGGAGGGGAATATGGGCAAGCAGGTTGGAGAGAGAAGCTTAACAGCTCGAAAGTGTGGTAGATGGAATACATCCATTGGACTTATTTCTGTGGCCTCAGTATAGTTTCTTAATACAGTGATTCCAGTCAGACGATTTATGTGTACAGCACTCGAGATACCCATTTGGAGACGCCAGATATGTGTCTTCATAACCCAAAATCACAGCTCCAAATCTGTGACGAGACAAGAGGAGGACTGCAGGCCGAAAGCCACGACTGATTTGCTGGATGCAATGGAGAAGATAAGCCCCCCCCCCCCAAGGCCACCACAGCTCGGGAGCCCCGAACATAAATAATACTAAAATTTATTGTCGGCTCTTTAGGACTGCATTCCCTCCCTCTGACAAACGGCAATATTCTGGACCCGTCTTGTGAGATCTGGGAGTAACCTCGCCAGTAATTACACGGGGGTTCCATTGGCTGTCCACGCCAGTGATTGATTAAATATTGAGTTCCATGGTGCGGTGTCAGTCTTGAGCAGTCAATACGTGTACACAGGCCTACTAAGCTGACGAAATAGCCAAAAGCATCCGTCTGACAACCGGCCATGATCTGCCACTTGCATTCCCCATGGTGTTTTCATGTATTTTCACGGCTAAAGAAAGAATGCTCCTTGCCTTCAGCCTAAGTGGTTAACCTCATTTGTCATACAAAAATAATGGAACAGCACTTTAAAACAGGCTACGACCGCTTCTTTCCACATCAAAACAACCTGTCATTGGACCCCCTCCTGAGAAAATCGAACCCAGTCCTAGTTCATTACGTCACTTTAATATTATCCTCCCATCTACACCCACCCGTTCGAAGTTATTTCTTTCCTTTAACGTTTTCATACCAATTATTTTCAAGACTCAAACCTCTTTCGTCTATCCTACACCTTCTACGCATCTCTCTTGATTCAGCAACCCTTAACAACATTTGATGAACGTAACTTACAAATTCTACTCCTTCTGCAGTTTTTCAGCCTCAAATTACTTCTAAATTTTAAGGCCGTACAATCTTATCAGTGCCGTGCTCTGAAGATGTCCAATCTGCTTTTTCTCCAGAAGTTACGTAACATCTACAATATTATACAGCTCATAGATGTGATGGTATTCAGTAAGGACAGTGGGTAAAGCTGTTTCCAAATCACAGTTCCGCAAAAATGTAAAATAAATAAATAAAAAAAACTTTGAAATGCCGCAAAATATTGCAAATATGCCTCGAAATATCGCAGTAACATTTGTCTGGCCCTTGACAATATTGGAGTACGCTCCGTGCACTAACAACTGCTTCTTTCTTTTGTTTTGGCCAGTTTGCATTTAAGGCTATATTTTGTTGTACTGAATCTGCGCCAGTTGCGTGTTGAACTGCGCTCCACGTTACTTGACTTTTCCGGCCTCTAAAGGTTTTCTCAGGCAGGGCTCCTGAAACACGAAAAATTATTCTAGGGGTTCCTCTACCGGGGGGTGGGGGTTGGAAGGCTGGGGAACACTGATTTAACCTTTTAAGTCCTAGCGGTAACTTTACATAGACCAGGATTAACATTAAAAAATTCTACGTGGTGCCCACATTGCGTTTATGTGTTTTGTACGGATCTCAGAACAAACAGCAACTTTTGCCTTATAAAACATTAAGAGACTGGTTTTTATAACCGAAGCGGAGAGTGTTTACTGCGCGGTACGCACTGAGTCCCTATATAAAACAGATACGCTTCGTCTTTAAAGGGTTAAAAAATTCTACGTGGTGCCCACATTGCGTTTATGTGTTTTGTACGGATCTCAGAACAAACACCAACTTTTGCCTTATAAAACATTAAGAGATTGGTTTTTATAACCGAAGTGGAGAGTGTTTACAGCGCGGTACGCACTGAGTCCTTATATAAAACAGATACGCTTCGTCTTTAAAGGGTTAAAGGACAGCCAGAATAGCGGGGCTACTTGCCAACTAGCGTACTACAGCCCGATGAACAGTCACCTGATACATGAGAAGCAGAGGTGTTTAACCCTTTACATACGAGTGGTAACCATACATACCGCCACGTTTAACATTAAAAATGTTTGCTTTATGGCCACGGAATGCACCTGTGTTTTCTGCCCGTATCTCAGAAAAAGAAACGGAAACTGTAACCCTACACAATGTTAACTGGCTGAGATCTATAACGCAGACGTGTGTTTACTGCGCGGTACGAACTGAATATTTAAATATTATTCACGTTGCTTTTAGTCTTTAAAGAGTTAACGTTGGATACATTTCAATGTCTCGATTTTCACTAAATAAAACACGTACACAGTTCGTTACACATTGAGAACGGCCAATAAGAGAAAAGGAACCACGGTCCAATGGAATACATGTGGCAGGACTACCAGTTACCAGTTCCCTGCAGAATAATAAACCTTCTCTGTTCGTCTAGAATAAAACTGGCGGTAGCTCGACTGGAATATTCGCAGCAAGAACAAGTCTTCGCTACAAAAATACAATTTAGACTTTTATAAATATTTGTGTAAAACTGAGGCCAGTATTGCGAAATTACCTGAAACGCTCTTTTCTGCCCATTCTCCTAGTATGAGGCCTTTTACATGTGAAGCAAACACAGTTTCATTAGCCAAGACATTGGACATTTTGGTAAGTCAACCGTTAATTTCTGAACGGACTGACTGTAAATATTTAAAATGGATCACCTTCAGGGTTTTGTTGTATGTTTTAACCTTGGACAAAACGATAATTTGACCTTGTTCCATACTTGAAACAGTGAGCCTGGCTTTAATGATTTCAGACCCTGGATGCAGACTGATGCGGGTGTGGACAGTGGTGGAGGAGGAGGAGGAGGGGGATGAAAGTGGAGAAGAGTTGGCAGAGCAAGAATAGGAGATAGAATGAAGAAGGAAGGTAAAAGAGTGGAGTAGGAAAAGAAGGAAATGCAGAACAAGAGAAACAAGGCGAATCTAAGGAAATTAATAGGAGTCTCGTATACGTTGTCCCCGCACCTGTATAGCTAATGCACGGAAGATAACTGCTAAAAATGGAAACAGTCCGCAAGTTCTGGATATAGAGAGGGTTATGGTAACCAGCTGCAATGAGATACAAGTCTGCACAGATGTATTTGTGTGCGTACGTGTGTGTGTGTGCGCGCGCGCGCGCACGTCCGTGCATGTACTACGTACGTACGTACGTACGTACGTACGTATGTATGTATGTATGTATGTATGTATGTATGTATGTATGTATGTATGTATGTATGTATGTATGTATGTATGTATGTATGTATGTATGTATGCATGTATGTACGTATGTACGTATGTACGTATGTACGTATGCACGTATGTATGTATGTATGTATGTATGTATGTATGTATGTATGTATGTACGTATGTACATATGTACGTATGTATGTATGTATGTATGTATGTACGTATGTACGTACGTATGTATGTATGTATGTATGTACGTACGTATGTATGTATGTATGTATGTACGTACGTATGTACGTATGTACGTACGTATGTATGTATGTATGTGTGTATGAATGTATGTACGTATGTACATATGTACGTATGTACGTATGTACATATGTACGTATGTATGTATGTATGTATGTATGTATGTATGTACGTACGTATGTACGTATGTACGTACGTACGTATGTATGTATGTATGTATGTATGTATGTACGTATGTACGTACGTATGTATGTATGTATGTACGTATGTACGTACGTATGTATGTATGTATGTACGTATGTACGTACGTACGTATGTATGTATGTATGTATGTATGTATGTATGTATGTATGTACGTATGTACGTACGTATGTATGTATGTATGTATGTATGTACGTATGTATGTATGTATGTAAGTATGTATATATGTACGTACGACGTATGTAAGTATGTATGTATGCATGTATGTATGTACGTACGTACGTATGTATGTATGTATGTATGTATGTATGTATGTATGTATGTATGTATGTATGTACGTATGTATGTATGTATGTATGTATGTATGTATTTAAGTATGTATGGATGGGTTGATGGACGCATGCACGCATGTACGCACGTACAAATGAAGTGTCAGCTTTGTGCTGGAATGTGGAGCTTAATTCTGTACCAACTATACTGACTTTCCAGCCAATAAGAGCTCAGTTTGCACGACACGTTAGGACACTCGCTGTTGGATTTGACGGACCGCAGCTCTGGCTGTTAACCGACGGCTTCTTAACGCGGATACCACGGGTCGCCCCCCTAACCCCTCCTCAATGGGTTCTCCGTGGAACTTGCAAAGGAAGTGGTACCACTGAGACAGGTTTTGGCTACTTCCGTTTTCCCCTCTCAATTTTAACTCCACAAATTCTCAACATTCATTCACCCAGTATCTGTGGATCGGCCAAATGCTTTATTGAGCATGTTTTAAAATCCCTGTACGTGCTATTTTCCCTCCACGATAACATGTGTCATAACCACATAACAGTTGAAGGACAGTGCAATGCATAATTTTTCCTTGTGGTGAGCGTAAAGAATGCATACAAACGGTATTAGTCATGATTACATACCAAAAATATGTACTGGCCTCCCGCACCACCTGACTTCATAACAACCTTCGTATTTTTTAATTTATATCTGCAACACTGAACAGTCCAACGTCTTAAGGGTTAAAACAAAGCAGCAGTTCTGTGGATTTACTTTGTTACTGGGTGAGTAATAGGAGTGCAAACTCCAGTTTTATCATCCAGATGCGTTTACCCAATCTCTAACTCATTTCACGTCAAAAATTCCACTGTAACAACGACACAAGTCAATCTGAAGTTACAGTGACGGGCTTGAAACAATTTCAGAAATTAGAACTTTCCAGATATTACCGGGTACGGATGGACGTGTTGAAATCAAGTTTCCAGTGTAACGTGTGTCTCGGATCATAGATGTAAACATTAAAAAAACAAAGAATTTGACAGGGAATATAACACGCTTGTCAGTTATAAGAATTTCGTCCATAGTGTTAAGTGGATAACCCGAAGGAAGGAAGCCGCTTTGGGACACTCAGTCGCACGAATGATTTATAACGATTCTTAAACAAACAGGATCAGAGGGTGTGCATCTGATTCAGGGTTGGGTCCAGTGGCGGGTATTTGTGACGAGATTTAAATTTCGTGGCTAGCTGGAAGATTAAATGACTACTGCATTATAAAGAACGAATCGGCTCCCTGGACCCAGGGTTTGAGCGAATTATGTGTAGTTAAACATCAGTCAAATACACTAATTTTGAATGCATGTCCGTTCCTCGAGAATGTGTCGTCGTGCCCCCCCCCCCCCCCCCCCCACTCCGAGCAAGGGCAGACCGACTGAAAATCTTTACACGAGATTTTTATTGGTATGCCAAAAAAAAACACACACACACATATGCCCTTCCCTGACTCTGATTTGCAGAGTGACTTTGGGTTGGTCTAGAAGAGATAAATTTCTACAATCGACCACTGAAGATACTACAGAGAAGACAAAAACATACGCAACACATTCGGGTCCCGGGCCCCATTCCGGACCACTGGGCTCCGGTAATTTGTACCGGCTCCCCCGCCCCCGTCTCGTCGGCACTTAGGTTGCACGACATCAACTATGTCGCATAAGTATTCTTTATCATAAACCGTATCGCAAGAACTCTGAAAAATCGCTCTTTATCTTAAATGTAAATATCACGCGTCAGTCCTCTGTGCGAGGAACCTCTTGCACTTCCCTTGTATGAAGCAGTGTCTGATCTTTATGCGTTTCTCCACACTGACACGCGAAGAAAGAAATTAACCTTTTAAAGCCTAGAGGTAACTTTACATACGACCAGGTTTAACATTCAAAAATTCTACGTGGTGCCCACATTGCGTTTATGTGTTTTGTACGGATCTCAGAACAAACAGCAACTTTTGCCTTATAAAACATTAAGAGATTGGTTTTTATAACCGAAGTGGAGAGTGTTTACAGCGCGGTACGCACTGAGTCCTTATATAAAACAGATATGCCTCGTCTCTAAAGGGTTAATTCTACTGGCAACGTTCAACACAACCCCTCCTTCATACCTAACAAATTACAAAAAAATTTACTCAATATTTTCGGAAATTAAACACACCGGGTTGACTGCCGGATACACGCAGTTTTTCTTGCGGGCAGGAAACGCCACTTATTTCACAGGAAGAAACATCAATGAGTTCTGTAGACGTCATGGTGGAGAGGTTTATTTCCAGACAAATGGTAGGAGACTTGGGGGCGTATGGACAGCACACTCAATTAGGCACACATACACACAAGCCAAAAGAATAAACCTCACAAAACATCATGGCCTCTGCACTGATGTTTATACAGACACCTTCAAAAGAAACCCCTATGTTCTACAAAGTGTTGAGACATTTGAATTTGTGAAACGTGTACCAATGTTTATACACAACGTCGGTACTCCCGTGTTTATGCGAAAATTTCCAAACATGAAAGCACGATCAATCCTCTGCTTGAAAAAGCTTTGTATCTCTCTGTTTATGAGGATCACGACGAACAATTCGAGGCCATTCTGAGATGCTCATCACCTGTCATTCATTTACAAAACGTTTCGGCTGAACTGAGATAAAGCTGTGTTTTGCAGGACAGAGTGCTGCTTATACGATACTTTCTTTTTAGTGGTGAAGGGCCCCGCAGCAGACGCTACGGACGCACCGCAGCCTTGAGGCTTATTGTGCAACCCTATGATGAAGATGACGATTACTTTTTGTCCTTTCCCTAGTAATGGAGCACCGATGGAATGAAACTGACAGGGAAAAGCCGAAGTACTCGGAGAAAAACCTCTTCCAGTGCCACTTTGTCCACCACAAATCCCACATGGACTGACCCCGGGACCGAACCCGGGCCTCCGCGGTGGGAGGCCGGCGGCTAACAGCCTGAGCAATGGCACGGCCTATACGATACCCTTGATTCGGTTTTGGTGAAAGAACACTGGCCCAGACACCTACGGGCATCAAAAATGTTACTGAATTTTAACCAAACAAATGGGACCGAATCTTTATGAACACTCCTTGTGTGGTCTCCTTATGGATCAGGTACGTTACAGACGAAACAGAAATAAAACCTTAAATGATACACGTACCGTATCTGCACGATACTCCAGGGAGGTAGTGCTTACATGCAAAATTCATAAACAGAGATTCAGTAATGGAACCATCCTACGTGTCCTGTAGCGAATCTGTTATGCAGATTTCATTTGTGCTAGTGTTACGTTGCGAACAAAACTACGTCTCGACAAGTGGGTACATTTCAGTCTCACAAAAAAAAATCATACCTTCATTCTTTAATGCATTCAGGATTGGCGGGCAATGAAGCCACAGTACTACCCCCAGTATCATGACCACAGTCAGTGCATAACCACATTTTGAAGCCACGTTGAACGTTACAAACAGTCAGCATCTGTTTACAAATTCCTTGGCCATATACTCCACAGACTACATATGTTATGATAAAAGGCACGGAATGGCTGTTATACGTAGCCAGTAGAAGTATAATAACACAAAAATAAATTACATAATCACCGTCATCGCCGATCCCAGTGGCCGCGCGGTCTAAGGGCTGGGTCTGCGGCCGCACGCTTGCTGGGATTATGGCTTCGAATCCCGCCGGGGGCATGCATGTCTGTCTCTTGTGGGTGTTGTGTGTTAACAGGTAGAGGTCTCTGCGTCGGGCTGATCACTCGTCCAGAGGAGTTCTACCGAGTGTGGTGTGTTTCAGTGTGTCCGTGAAGCCTCTACAATGAGGAGGCCCTGGCCCACTAGGGGCTGCTGCGCCATGGGGGAAAAATAATGGTCAACAGAAACAAAATCTTCGAAGGTACGTATAAACTGAGTGGTAAAATTTCACATTCTCTGTTGCTGAAGTACCGAACTCTTCTGGGATGACATGCCGCGTGGACCGCCGAACAGCTATCGACGTTCTAAAGTGACTGTTTGACTCTGAAGATGACGGCACTACGATCCTTCGACACGTCCGTGACTATTCAATAATCGACACGGCTAATACCCCAGAATATTTCGATCTTAAAATTAAGTTAGATTTTGAAGTTTCACGGTGAAGATCATACAGACTGCTACCTCGACCGGTATTCACCGTATTACCACACGGCCCAGCCTCGGTTTGAAACCAGGACCCGGGCGTTTGCTCTATCCAGACAGCCTTCGAAACGCTATGTTAAGCATGGGGAACAGAGGACACGTTGAAACGTAATGTTCGTACAATCAACCAACCGCTGTCACAATTCCCCGGACAGACATTCATTAACCCTTTAAAGACGAAGCATATCTGTTTTATATAAGGACTCAGCGCGTACCGTGCTGTAAACACTCTCCACTTCGGTTATAAAAACCAATCTGTTAATGTGCTATAAGGCAAAAGTTGCTGTTTGTTCTGAGATCCGTACAAAACACATAAACGCAAGGTGGGCACCACATCGAATTTTTTAATGCTAAACCTGGTGGTATGTAAAGTAACCGCTAGGCTTTAAAAGGTTAAACAAAGTGACTAGATCATTAACTTGCTGAAATCGTCTCACTACGTAATTAACGAACTCCATAGCTAATTAACTTGACCAAAAAGCTAGCCCCACTGTACAGAGATATCCTTTACATTTTCCAAGTTATTCAGTGTCATTAATGATGTGAAACCTAACAAGACAGGCAACGTGCAAATAACGTTAACATCGAGGTGCGTTCGCGTAACTATTATTGCCGTGGAAAAGCAGTAAGCATTAAATATTCTGAATGTGTGTCTGTAACCTTAAGTTACCCGACATGCAAAGCGCATGCGCCGTATTATATTGTCATCTGTGGTCTGTCTGGCTCTACGGTGTTTTTCAACATTATCTCATCAACGGCACGATTCTCATGAAAAAGTTATGGAACATAAAATGTGTACTGTGATTTTCTCTACAGCTTTTGTCTGAAACATTTCTCATTTTAAGAAGAATTCTG
The DNA here is from genome assembly GCA_013340265.1 of Coptotermes formosanus. NCBI lineage: Eukaryota > Metazoa > Arthropoda > Insecta > Blattodea > Rhinotermitidae > Coptotermes > Coptotermes formosanus. The sequence goes on along the minus strand of BLKM01000325.1, from coordinate 1,822,545 downwards.
CGAGATATTATCACAAATGTACACAGGTCTTCATGTAAAGTACCCGCCATTCTTGTCAGATTTTAATGAAACATGAACTTTTCCAACAGGTTTTAGAAAAATACTCAAATATGAAATTTGGAGGAAACCTGTGCAGTGGAGGCCGAGTTGTTCCACGTGGGCGGACAGACAGAAATGGCGAAGCTAATAATGGCTTTTCGCGATTTTACAAACGCGCCTAAACATTCAACAATGCGCTCACATAATATGGATACTGAAAACAATTCATAAATCCACAATTTCATATTATAATTATCTAAGGTCCATAGCTATGGATCCTAGATAAATATAATACGAAATTATGGACATCACCACCTATAGTTAATGCCATCCTCCTGCCTATGTCTGGTTGCAGCTTCCTTGCCATAATGTTGTACACATGTCTCACCTCATCAAAACAGGGTACATGTCCCACGCATCTAATACAGTATATAAGGAACATAAAAAGAGTGCTTAAACGTATACAGGCTACAATATGTAAAATACGCGTGCATGTTAAAACGTTAGCAGTCCGTTGCCAAAGTAAACACGCTGTCAGGTTGGCCGCTACTGCTTCTAGCACACTGCTCGCGAACGGAATCATGCGATTTCTGGCAGCCGTCTGTGTAGTCGGAACTATACACGAAGATGAACAGCAGTGTTCAAAACGGAGCTTCGGAACTTCGCAGAGGTGACAATTCACGGAAAGAAAAGTAGCTACTATAAGTGGTCAAATAGCCTGTAGATCTATGCTTGCCTGAATATCAACAGCACTTGCTAACAAGCCTGTAGATCTAAGCTTGCCTGAATATCAACAGCACTTGCTAACAAGCCTGTAGATCTAAGCTTGCCTGAATATCAACAGCACTTGCTAACAAGCCTGTAGATCTAAGCTTGCCTGAATATCAACAGCACTTGCTCACTAGCCTGTAGATCTAAGCTTGCCTGAATATCAACAGCACTTGCTCACTAGCCTGTAGATCTAAGCTTGCCTGAATATCAACAGCACTTGCTCACTAGCCTGTAGATCTAAGCTTGCCTGAATATCAACAGCACTTGCTCACTAGCCTGTAGATCTAAGCTTGCCTGAATATCAACAGCACTTGCTCACTAGCCTGTAGATCTAAGCTTGCCTGAATATCAACAGCACTTGCTCACTAGCCTGTAGATCTAAGCTTGCCTGAATATCAACAGCACTTGCTCACTAGCCTGTAGATCTAAGCTTGCCTGAATATCAACAGCAATTGCTAACAAGCCTGTAGCTCTAAGCTTGCCTGAATATCAACAGTAATTGCTAACAAGCCTGTAGATCTAAGCTTGTCTGAATATCAACAGCACTTGCTAACAAGCCTGTAGATCTAAGCTTGTCTGAATATCAACAGCACTTGCTAACTACTCAGTAGATTTACGCTTGCCTGTGTATGAACAACTGTACTTGGCCGCTACTTGTCGAACGTCAAACAGCAACACTGGATAGCGTTCAGTGCAATGTTGCTATGTTCGTGGTTTCAAGTAACACGTATTTTATGTCTTAAATTTTTCTTCAGAGACTATACAGGTCTCGAATAACCCTGCAGAATTTTTATCACATTAACGTGTATGGCTGTATCGGTCCGTTCGCCTTTTATATACAAAATTACCGATTTCAAATGAAATGGGATATTTGGTGTCTATACAATAAAATAAAATAAAATAAAATAAAATAAAATATGTGGGAGGAATGTAACTTTCATACTCAATTTAAATTTCCAGTCTGTCAAAAATAGCCCATTATACGAAAAACCGGTATACGACAAATTACAGACCGGTTAGAAAGACTACAGTTTTATTTGAACAATCTTTGGATGTTGCAAATAATAAACTAAATAAAACATTACGCTATTTCTGGATTTTCTGCTGTGCAAACTGTAATGAGATCACATCTGAAATGATTTATGGCACTACATAATTACATGTGCATCGATAGCAATACCTGTACGGTAAGGTAAGGTTATAAGGAAAACATTCCGAAATTCTGCGCACAAACTGGAGTGGACATACACGTTTCCACCGCCGATACTTTCAACAATAGCTTCACTACTGTCACTGTTCGCAACCGAAGAAAAAGTAGTTTATTTTATATTAGTATAATTCTCATTTAACAAATTTAAAAAATGTTAACAGTAACAATAACAACCCGTTCCATACTGACTGTCACTATTTTTTACTGCTGTAGGCTACACACTTACGGTACGTTCTGAGAGAAAGGGGGTTGCTTCTTGTATAAATATACGTTTTATGGGTTCATGGGTATGGACATGACAGCAAAACCACCACCACTTATAACTTCTGTCTTCTTCTCGCCTTCGTCTCATTCCTTCCTCTTCCTGCTTTCTCTCTTCCGCTTCGTCAATTTCTTCTTTCCGTCTGCTTCATCCCCTTATACTTTATCTTCTGCTTCCATTTCCCTTCAAAATTCAAACTACTAATCTTAATAAGATCTGTACAAGTGTTGCAACAACAGGTATGACGGGTCGTTTCAAAGATTCAGTAAAATTTCATTCAAGGTTTCCGTAAAGCGGACTTTATATTTGACTGGCATAAACCAATATTAAATCACCTTAATCATTTTTAAATGTTGACACTCAGCATCAAATTTAATTTAAAAGTAACCAGTAACCTTGAACGTTAACCTTTTAAAGCCTCGCGGTAACTTTACATACCACCAGGTTTAACATAAAAAATTCTACGTGGTGCCCACATTGCGTTTATGTGTTTTGTACGGATCTCAGAACAAACAGCAACTTTTGCCTTATAAAACATTAAGAGACTGGTTTTTATAACCGAAGTGGAGAGTGTTTACTGCGCGGTACGCACTGAGTCCTTATATAAAACAGACACGTTTCGTCATTCAAGGGTTAAACTTGTGAACGGACGGGCGGACGGACGGACGGACATACACGATGAGCCCACTTTAATCCCTTTGTGCAAGGAGTGCAAAATGATTAAATATCTGCACTGTCTGGTAGCTAAACAGAAGGTCCGCACGCACGCACGCACGCACAATGCATTAACTTCACTTCTATACATAACCAGTATTTACACTGTAATACTTTTATCCAGAGGTTGGTAAATGTTTCAAATGTCGTAACGAATTATTAGAACGGGTTTCTGCATAAAAACAAAAAACCGCTCACGGAAACGTCGGGTGCTTTTAAAACGTATTGCGACACAGCCACTGTAAATAAGCAGAAACCGTTGTAATGCTCCGTAAAACTTTACTAAGGGATTAACTCACATTAGTCCAATTGCGCCGTTTTAGTTGGACGCTTGGTGTGGCGTTTGTGGTGGCATGCAGACGCTGTACATGCTACAGCAACAGAGACAAGTGTTTTATTTAACGACACTGTTCCATTTTACGATTAAATGGCGTCGATAGTTGACGACAAATACGAGTATAGAGCACTAAGGGAATGGCACTGACGGAGGAAAACCCAAGTACACAGTGAAAAACCTGTCTCAATACCACTCCGTTCACCATATATCCCACAGTGACCGACCTAAGGATCGAAACCGTGCCTCCATGCAGAACGCACGTTCTATTCCGAACACGTAATTGAATAATAAGATAATTTTAACACAGTAGCCAAAGCGAGCTTTTTATGACAGCGTCCTCTATTTGTACAGGATATACGGATCGCAATTGGGTCAATTAGGCGGAGGGTGTTCGAGAACAGGGTGCTGAGGGAGGTATTTGGGTGCTGAGGAAGGTATTTTGGTGCTGAGGAAGGTATTTTGGTGCCGAGGAAGGTACTTGGGTGCTGAGGAAGGTACTTGGGTGCTGAGGAAGGTATTTTGGTGCCGAGGAAGGTATTTTGGAGCTGAGGAAGGTATTTGGGTGCTGAGGAAGGTATTTGGGTGCCGAGGAAGGTATTTGGGTGCTGAGGAAGGTACTTGGGTGCTGAGGAGGGTACTTGGGTGCTGAGGAAGTTATTTTGGTGCTGAAGAAGTTATTTTGGTGCTGAGGAAGGTATTTGGGTGCTGAAGAGGTTATTTTGGTGCTGAGGAAGGTATTTGGGTACTGAGGAGGGTATTTGGGTGCTGAGGAAGGTACTTGGGTGCTGAGGAAGTTATTTTGGTGCTGAAGAAGGTATTTGGGTGCTTAGGAGGGTATCTGGGTGGCGAGGAAGGTATTTGGGTGCTGAGGAAGGTACTTGGGTGCTGAGGAGGGTACTTGGGTGCTGAAGAAGTTATTTTGGTGCTGAGGAAAGTATTTGGGTGCTGAAGAAGTTATTTTGGTGCTGAGAAAGGTATTTGGGTCCTGAGGAGGGTACTTGGGTGCTGAGGAAGTTATTTTGGTGCTGAAGAAGTTATTTTGGTGCTGAGGAAGGTATTTGGGTGCTGAGGAGGGTATCTGGGTGCCGAGGAAGGCATTTGGGTGCTGAGGAAGGTGCTTGGGTGCTGAGGAAGGTATTTGGGTGCTGAGGAAGGTATTTGGGTGCCGAGGAAGGTATTTGGGCCTAAGAGCGACGACGTAACAGGGAAGATGACACGACTACATAACGAGTAGCTTTATGGTCTGTAATACTCACCGAATATAAATCAAGTGATCAAATCTAGAATGATATGGGCGGGACATGTAGCACGTATCGGGAAAAGGAGAGTTCCATATAAGGCTTATATTGAGGAATATGACGGAGAAACACTCCTTAGAAGACCCAGGCCTAGAAGGGCGAATAATATTAAAACGGAACTTCAGATGTGGGATAGGCGCAATGGCCTGGGTTGATGTAGCTCAGGACAGGGACAGGTGGCGGGCTCTTGTGAATGCGATAATGAACCCTTGGATTCCATAAAATGTGGGGAATTTCTTGATTACCTGAGTACGTGTTAGCTTCTCAAGAAGGACTCTGCTCCTTAGTTAGAGAGGCAGGCAGGCAGATAGATGGATGGATGGATGGATGGATGGATGGATGGATGGATGGATGGATGGATGGATGGATGGATGGATAGATAGATAGATAGATAGATGGGTCGGTGGGTGGGTGGGTAGGTAGGTAAGTAGGTAGGTAGGTGGGTAGGTAGGTAGGTAGTAAGATAGATAGATAGATAGATAGATAGATAGATAGATAGATAGATAGATAGGTAGACAGACATACAGATAGATAGATAGATAGATAGATAGATAGACAGATAGATAGATAGACAGATAGATAGATAGATAGATAGATAGATAGATAGATAGATAGATAGATAGATAGATAGATAGATAGATAGATAGATAGATAGATAGATAGATAGATAGATAGATAGATAGATTGTTGATTGGTTCGTTCGTTCATGCATACATAAGAGAATTCTTTTGGTCCACCCTGTAGTTAAACTAATCACTACGCACAGCATACCTGTAAATTTACGGTTCTCGTATTTCCACATGAACAAACCGAATATAGCCAAGTTATAAAACAGATGCATTTGTTTTTCACTGAATTTCAGTTAGTGGGTCTGATTCAAGAATCGCATTCGGTAGCGTTCGACTAAATTCTCTCTCAAACTCAGTTTTAATCATGTTAATATCATGCACACCGCTAACGGCTCTAACTGCTGCACATTAATTACATTACAGCCAATCACACAGAAACTCTTTTCAAAAACAGGTGAGCGCTTATTTGAAAATATCGAAAAACGAATCAATATATACAGTTGTTACTAATTAATTTAGTCATGTCTACTTGTTATTAAAGGCATTGCGACTAATTACATCGCCTCCACCAGAATGTCAATAACATGCCCCAGAACCTTCAGCCGTTTAGAGGACTGCTTACTATATATACTGCCACGTTTAACATTAAAAAGGCTCTGCATTTTGCTCGGACAATGTACAAAGACTTGTGGGCTCCAAAACGACTCTTAAAAGAAGCAGCTATTTTCGCCCCCCGCCCCCCCCCCCCACTTCACACAGCGTTAATTGATTTGGTCTTTCCTAATGCGAGCACAAAGTATTCTCTGTAAGGAAGGAAATAAATCTTTATACAGGGTGTACATTAATTTTAGTCTTCAAAGGGTCAATTCAACCTGCAGCTATACAAATGGTCGTTATTCGGTGATTCAGTTAACAAACCAGTACGGCTGACATTCTGGTGATTTGTATAATTAAAATGTTGACCTGTGATTCCAGAGTTGTCACACTTCACACTACTGGGAAGAATGTGGGACTGTGTTGGGTACAGTATATGGAGGGTAACCTGCAGATACAAACTGTCAGGACACACACAAATATACCACAGGTTGAGAGCTTTTAAGAAGAGTTAAAAACTTCAAGAAATACTTTTGAAATCAAGATAAAACCAAAGGAATAAGAAACCCTACGACTGAGATCATTAAGAAAAAATGGGAAAATCCAAGGATCCATGGACAATTTCAACGTGGCACAGAAGAAATACTGATAGTCAATGAACAGTCACACCGATGGCCGCAGTTTCAGAAGATCAAGTGAGACACAGAAGGCATGGTTGTGCCTGTCCAGGACCACGCACTTAGTAGAAAATACTTCAAGAAGAAGAATCTTAAAGGAAGATATTATAAGCAAATGCAGCTTGTGTAAATAATATTAATCATCTGATATCGGGAAGTCCTATTTTGGCAAAGAAAGAAATACACAATAAGATAAGATAAAGTTTTAACACATCTACATCTGCATCAGTCAATATGCAACGACATGGCACTGAAACAGCACAAAGGTGGTGCTCAGACGTACTTAAGTCAGTGTGCGAACACAATATATGACACTCCTCTGGAACCAAGACGTACAAACGGACAGAGAGGTTATGGCAAAGAAGCCAGACATAAAAATGAAAAAGAAAGAGGAATAAAACCTACTTACTGATATACGTAGCAATACCATCGGATAGGAATGTAATACAAAAGCAGGCAAAAAGAAACTCATGTGTAACAATTTGAGCATAGAATTCATCGAATGTGAATATGAACTGCTTTGTTATACCAGCAGTCAATTGGGCGCAAGGAATTGTTAATAGACAGCTGCAAAAAAGTATGGAAATAATACCAGGCAAGCATCCAACAGACTTTCTGGAAGAGACAGCTATACTGGAAACATCACGCACAATAAGGACAACGTTACAATCCGAAACTTGAAGCCTGAGTGATGGTTCGCGCCACTGTTTCCAGGACGGTAACTGCCGGGGGGTGGGGGAATTGAGATTATAATAGAAGACGACAATGATGATAAATGTCTGTTAATACACAACGCTAATTCAGAAGATAGAAATATGATCAAGAACGAAGTTGAAATGATTTTAAAATACAAAAACCTTACAACTGAAGCACAACGTATGTTGTTATGTAAAAACAAAAATGATACCAATAATAATAGGGGCAACTGGAACCATCTCAAAACCATACAGAAGATATCTGAATAACACACTTGGAAACCAAGAAGTCAAGGAACTACAGAAAACACCCCTATGTGGCACTGCGCACATACTGCGGAAAGTACTGGCGTAAAAAGAACAAAACATTCAAGATGGTACGTAACATTACATGTGCCATATACTGTAACCGCGGAACAGCTGCAACATTATACACCCTAGAGACATGGCTTGTGTCACTTTTACAAACTCCCTGCATAAAGGTGATAATATAATAATAATAATAATAATAATAATAATAACGAGAGACAAGAGACAACATAGTAACAATAATAATAAAATACTTCTTTCATTTCCGCTGTTGAAGTTTCGACAGTTCTCAGAGGTCTGTCTGGAGACGACAGTAACAAATAACACTGACATTCATGAAGTACATAAATACAACTTGAATTTGAGAATGCCTGCTAGCAATTGGTTCAGAGTCCTTTGTTTTGTAGGATCCTATCTAAAAACGTGCAGGTTAAAGTACGGAAAAATGCGTATTTATTTATTTATTTATTTATTGTTCATGGAACTTGGTCTTCCTCCGTAACAGAAGGGCACTAACTGCCCGTGGTTCACAACAAACAAGAGCAGTTTGACCCAAGCGAGACAAGGAGGGAGAAAAATTCACAGCGAACAGCTTCATCATGGCTGTATTCAATATTAACAGCAACAGACTAAATATTCGGATTCGGGATCCAAGAACATCAGACACGCACACTTCCGTAATGTTTGCTCCATCTACCACACTTCCAAGTTTCAAACTGTGAGACAAAACCGTCGGGAAACCCAGACACTACATTAACAGAATGTGACGTCATTTGTGTTAATCTGCAAACACTCATGTCAGGGAGATATCCCCTACTGTAAGCGCCCAAACCTGGACATCTTCATCACTAAAGAGGTCCAAAAACCAAGGTCACTACCAGTACTACAATTTACCAGTAACTACTCGACACGCACACACTTCATGCGTCGAGATTTAACGCAGCTGAAAGGACTCTCACGATGGTATATGATCGTAGCCGCAGCTGAGGCTGGTCCACTATCTCACGCCAAAAAAATTCCATAGTGTTTCGGAAGCTTTATCTGCCTCCATCTTCAGATGGAAAAGAAAAATGGGAAAACATAGTCTGGTAGACCCTGAGGCTTTTTAGAGCTTAAGGCAATGAGCAACGTCCAAAATTTCAGTCACGAATAACGATCTAACTGCTTCACAGAGCACAAAACGCACTGTTTCTGCCGCAGGTCAGTACTGCCTACACCAGTCACGCAATACAACGCTCCATCCTCAGCCTTACTTTTATGAAGGCACTAAGTTTCTGTCTCACGGTTAGTCACTACATAGACACTCCTCGACTTACGCAATCTCATGTTACGCAACTTCTGCACTTCTTAGGAAAGTAAACAAAAATGAAATAATAACACCACTGAAACGCCAGCTGAATTTTTCCTTCAGGCAATGAAAGTGCAGTGAGACGAAGGTGGGGAAAGAATACTGCTGGGCGATAACACAGGCCGCGGGGAGGTCATGCTGCAGCTGATCCGGTTCCAGTGCGTTGGAGTCTGGATTTAAACTGTAATCCCTTGTATATACGTATACAGTTGACCATTACACTCGTATATATGTACACGCAATCACGACTCGCGCGAAGACTTCACTTGCGCCGTGTCTTCTGAACGGTAACTACTGCGTACGTCTGGGAGTGTCTGTACCGAACACAAAGGGTAAAATAATATCCAAAGGGCAACATATGTATTTAATTTCACTTACATAAAGATTACCTCTAACTGGAGGTAGGAGAACTAAGCGGAAATGTGAGATATGGTTGCTAACGAAATTATGTTTCGTATGGTTAGTCTTAAAGTAGTGCATAGGTTACATTTTCGAAGAAATATAGGTTTCCAGTAACTTAGCTGCCTCCCCTTTCTTTCTCTCTTTCTCTCTCTTTCTTTCTTTCTTTCTTTCTTTCTTTCTTTCTTTCTTTCTCTTTCCTTCCTTTCTTTTCTTTTTCTTTCTTTCTTTCTTTCTTTCTTTCTTTCTTTCTTTCTTTCTTTCTTAAGTATTCTGCACATATCTCAAGTTAAAGTCACGTTACGACTGACGGTGAGTCACTAAGTCAACCAGCCAGCCAGTCTTAATATCGGTCCCCATATTTTAGTTTCTGTATGGAATACAACTCAGTCATTTTTGGGGTACCATCACTGACGCCAGCGTGAGTCTCTCCCTTGTCATCAGCCACCGTCTTTGTCAGATGTTCGAACATATTTTAAGAACCGCTGAGCTTAATTATACACCAGCTTTGACAGGAATGCACCTTCTCAAAAAACACAGACAGCAAAATACAAAACAATACAACCTCACTCACTGAGACAATCTTGTTTTTCTTAACTTTGTCCAGTGACTGAGAACACTTCCGTCTAAGGGGTCCACCAGGTTAGGTGCTTTCATCGCCTGAAAAAGGAAGCAGAATCGGCTTCCGAAACGTCGTACTTCATTAAAAATCAGACGACGGACAAAGTCCAACAAAATAAGATTACGTCAGTGAGCCATACACCCTTGTCAGAGCCCTGTAGAGGCGTATTAACAATATGAAGCTAAACCTGTCCAATCAGCCAAGCAGGCTACAGCCAAAATGTCCAAATGTTGTCTTTTGTTTCCATGTTTAAAAGTTTATGTTAATTTGGGACAGCTTTACATTGATTTTCAACACACTGCATATTCTCAGGAAACCAGACACGTTATTTCACAAAGGCAAGTTTCCGTTGAACACAGTTTCATTTCAGACACACTTAGGCCCAATGAATTTCGTTTTGTGCAACGTCAGGGGTTGAGAGTCTAAAGAACCAAACAAAACACAGGATGTATACTCTAAAGCGCTTTGGCACCAGCCCCTGATGAACTAGGGTTTGCCATTTCTTCAGGCACGTGCAGACAGTATAAGGGATCACTTGCAGTGCAAATCACCTTAGAAGAGAGGGTGACTTTTGAAGACTGCGATGGTGAATACTGCAGAAGTGGAACAGTGTATGTGAGACAGGAAAAAGAGACGGTGCGAAAAGAGAAATGGAGGATAAATGAGACTGCATGAAAGGTTGAAAAGCAGCCAAGAATAACGTAAAAAGTCCCCACCCCCACCCCGTCAATCTGTATTCTTAGTTTATGTACAGAACTACAGCATACTGTGAGTCGTCATTGTGAATTTGCTAATCGGTAACGTGTGTGAGGATATTTAAGCAAATTTTGTGCTGTAATGTTAAATTCGCGCTGACATGGGGTTAAGAAGGAATTCACTTCAAGAAATTCGACGACATAAACGATTTTATGTACCCTATCAACTAGGAATGTACATCCAAATTTTGTGGTGTGTGTGTGTGTGTGTGTGTGTGTGTGTGTGTGTGTGTGTGTGTGTGTGTGTGTGTGTGTGTGTGTGTGTGTGTGTGTCCCATTTCTGGAACAAACAACTGGCGCTGGATAAGGTCGTTAAAACTACCAGTCATTTAGATGTAATGAAGTCCTGCACATGAGTATATTAAACTTCATAAAATCTTATTTATGGGGTTTAGTGTTAAATTAAGATTGAAATATAAAGAATTGTAGTTTTACCTGTTGTTTTGTATTGGGCATGAAACTTGGTCTCTCACACTGAGGGAGGAACGCAGGCTGAATGTGTCCGAGAATAGTGTGCTGAGGAAGATATTTGGGCCTAAGAGGGACGAGGTAACAGAGGAGTGGAGAAGACTACATAATGAGGAGCTTCATGATTTATACTCCTCACCAAACATTTAGGTTATCACAACAAGAATGAGCTGGGCAGAGCATATGGCATGCGTGGCGGGCGGGGGGGGGGGAGGAAAGGCGCAAACAGGGTTGTAGTCGTGAGATCTACGAGAGAGAGACCACTTCGAAGGTTCATGCGTAGACGGGAAGACAATATTACAATGGATATTCGAGAAATGGGATGGAAAGACATGGGTTGGATTGCTGTGACTCAAGACAGGGAAAAGTGTCAGGATGTTGTGAACACGGTAATGAACATCTGGGTTCCATAAAATAGGGGAATTTCTTGACTAGCTGAAGAACTGTTAGCTTCTCAACAAGGATTCTGTTCCACTTCCTTAGTTAGTTAGTTAGTTTAGTTTAGTTAGTTAGTTAGTTAGTTAGTTAGTTAGTTAGTTAGTTAGTGCCAAATGAATATCTGTAAACGACATAAAGATACTTTCAGCTTACGAAACCAAATACCTGGCATGAACTAATGAGGGACGCAATTTGCCACGGTTGTAAATTACAAAATTATAGAGGTGTATAGCAGCCTAGAGTTTTCCTAATCCTGGCACTACAAAACGAGTGGAAACAGGTAAGCCTTCCTCTCAACGTAACTCTGAACAACGTAAATCCGTAAGTTTATAACACATCTTTGTCATGTACACCAATTTCATCAGATATGCAACCAACAAGGCACACATTTATACATCACAAATACGTGCATCATTGCGCCTCTGCTACGTGTTTCGGCCCTCTCAGCAACCTCCAGAATACCATTTAATACTACTAATATCCTCAAAGATGGCCGCGAATACCGAAACATCAGGGACAGAAAATGCGTACCTTGTGGGTTGCATTATTTGGTAAATTCGTTTTTCAAGACATCCACAGGACATGACTCCCAAACCAGTTCCGTTAACATCCATCCAGAACCAGTTTATTTCTAAGAATCAAACTGGTGCAGCATTAGCACATCACCTCTCCGAAATGGCCACTTGCTAAGAGATGTTCATAACAAAATTATGTACGTATTTCTAATTCTTCCATGCGAGTTACATTTCTAGACCATCGGTAGTGCAACGAAACAAAGCAGCTTACCATAATATAAATTTTACGAATCGCGAATTTATCCTTACGTATTCCAGGTATTTTTCACGCCATCCCTTCAAAACACTTCCCCCGGAATTTTAATTTTGTAAGACGTCTGACTAGATACTACAGGTTAAAAGAAAAGCAAAAAGAAAGAGAACCGCGATACGTTTTCTTTAAATGCAGGATGGAGAACATACAATAATTTACGGTAGCATTTTTCATACACAAATCAAGAAGGATTTTCTGAAGATCCTTTCCACCAGCAGTTGGCTGTAGCATCTCGAAGGTGCTTTGCTTATATATAATACGGAGCACTGGTATCTCTGCATAAAACCTTTCAAAATGTTCACAGGTCGTCTGCCCGAAAAATGTAACAGAAGCAGTATTGTTCCTCATTCGTACACGGCAGGTGCCCGGTTCGAATCTAGTCAAGGACATGGACTATCCCCGATTGAGAATATAAACAAATTCAGAGACAGAAGCTCAAAATAGGCCACGGCCGCTTCCTTCCACATCCTTGCCAATTCATTATTCATTAGTCATTCTACCACTCAACGCTACATTTTGAGTTACTCTCAACCACATGAAAAGTATAAATTAATTAATTAATCTTTTAAAGCCTAGCGGTAACTTTACATAGACCAGGTTCAACATCAAAAAATTCTATGTGGTTCCCACATTGCGTTTATACGTTTTGTACGGATCTCAGAACAAACAGCAACCTTTGCCCTATAAAACATTAAGTGACTGGTTTTTATAACCGAAGTGGAGAGTATTTACAGCGCGGTACGCACTGAGTCCTTCTATAAAACAGATACGCTTCGTCTTTAAAGGGTTAATTAATGCCATCAGGATTACGCTGTAGTCTGTTTCATTGTCCTTCGGCAGTGGTCTGTAATTCTCTACGAGAGCTAAAGATGCATCCGCGTGGGAGATTTGAGCTTCCGCAGTGTTGATGTTGATTCTGATCTTCAGGGATGTTACGCTGTGTGTCTGGTAGTTTAACACATCCCAACGTTTCTAAGTAACGTAGTACATTCATCTTCACCTACTAGCCCTTTAAAATGAAATGGCTACGTTCTTTCGAAACGTCAGGATGTTAAACTACGTGCTACACAGCGTAATATCCCAGAAGACCAGAACCGTCAGGTATCAGCGCGTTAAACCGTTAAAGGTCTCTTGAGACAGCTGAATCCATTCCAAATCCTTCCATCCTATTTATCTAACATATCGTTTAATATTATCCTCCTATAAACGCCTAGCTCTTTCAGGCCGTCTCTTACCCGCCGCATTTACAGGCAAGTCCATGTCGGATTTGTGGTGGACAAAGTGACACTGTGACAGGTTTTTCTCCCAGTACTTCGGTTCTCCTCTGCCAGTATCATTCCCTCGATGCTCCATACCCATTCTTTCATCGACCACCGAACCTACAATCTACAATCTTCGAAAGCCCAAGTGTCGGAAAAAACACATGTCTGTATCTCCCGACCAAAATTCTGTATGCACACTAAATTGACTCGAATCAACGTCACCAGTCCACAGAATCCTTCTTCATTTGATTACAATCTTTCCTAACAGTATTAGGTTATCATAAATTGCCTTATCGCATCCACAGAGTTCGCAACGAAACTGTGACGTAAAATTGTAAGAAACAACAAAATAAACGCTTTGGTAAAGCACAAAACACACCACGTGCAGCGAAATTCTGTCGCATTGTTTCATACAGTTTTGATATGTATTTGGCCACGGAATACGCGTGGTGCGTTTCACGATATGTTGATGGGCGAAAAAAAATGACCGTTTAGCCTTCTGGATGTCTATAAATACTAACTGGAGCAGTCTCAGAATGGCTTAACACAGCATTAAATTATGATGGGTAACAGACTCCCTAAACAAACAAGTTTATGTGTTGGGGGTTTGCAGTGTTATTACCGAGATGAATACAAGCACAGTGTTAGCAGGCCTGATATAACTACGTAGTTCGTAAGCTATGTAGGGGTAAGGTAAAATAAAATGCGAGGTTGTATCAGTGCACCCAAGGAAGGCGTATGGGAGAGTGAAAGTACAGCTCCACTTACATTCTTAACCTCGGAACTGGTCTGGATAAGTGGTCAGCTTCACGCACCGGTCGCTTTACCTGTAGCAGGCACTGAAGAGGAAGCTGGGTGGGGCCCAGTGCGGGCTGGATTGTTCACAGAAGGCATAAATCGCTTGTTCCTGCCGGGCATCGAAAAACGATTTCCAGGATGTACAGCTCACAAGCACGGGCGGTTTTCGCTTTAACCCTTTAACGACGAAGCCTATCTGTTTTATATAAGAACTCAGTGCGTACCGCGCTGTAAACACTCTCCACTTCGGTTATAAAAACCAATCTCTTAATGTTTTATAAGGCAAAAGTTGCTGTTTGTTCTGAGATCCGTACAAAACACATAAACGCAATGTGGGCACCACGTAGAATTTTTTAACGTTAAACCTGGTGGTATGTAAAGTTACCGCTAGGCCTTAAAAGGTTAACAGAAAATATACTATGGGTCAATGTGTGGATCCCAGTGGCCGCGCAGCCTACGGCGTGGATCTGCAGCCGTTCGCTTGCTGGGATTGCGGGTTTGAATCCCGCTGGGGGCATGGATGCCTGTCTCTTGCCAGCGTTCTGTGTTGTCAGGTAGAGGTCTCTGCGTCGGGCTGATCACTCGTCCAGAGGAGTCCTACCGAGTGTACTGTGTCTGAGTGTGATCGTGAAGCCTCGATAATGAAGAGGCCCTGGCCCACTGGGGGCTGTTGCGCCGTGGGAAAAAATGGGTTAAAGCAAGGAGACGTACCGTCCTGAGCCATAATTACGGAAGAAGTAGCTAATTACGATTACGTAACGAACTGCTTCGCTAAATGCTGGGTATTTCTTGAGGCACAGGCCACAGAACGTGGGTGAAACGGCGCACATGAAAAAGGGAGAAAGGTACAAACCCTGAAAGCGAAATGTAAAGGCGCACGTGAAAAAGGGAGAAAGGTACAAACCCTGAAATCGAAATGTAAAGGCGCGCGTGAAAAAGAGAGAAAGGTACAAAACCTTAAAATCGAAATGTAAAGGCGCGCGTGAAAAAGGGAGAAAGGTACAAACCCTGAAATCGAAATGTAAAGGCGCACGTGAAAAAGGGAGAAAGGTACAAACCCTGAAAGCGAAATGTAAAAGGAACAATTCCTCCAGCAAAAAGTAGTTTTGTCTTTACACTACCGTAAATGGGGCTGCCGGATCTTTTCCCGGCAGTGTAGCTGCCGGGGGCTGGCGTTGACCACCTACCCCAATCTATAGCCTGGGTTCAACAAAGAGTGGAGCCACATTTCTACTCCCCCACCGGGCCTTCAAGGTCTGTTCTAGGGCGAACCGTACAGCACAAGGTAACAATTAATATAACGTAGCTGAACGCAATATAGTGCGACAAGATACGTACAACTTTGCACTATGATACGCCTTCTAACATTACAACTGTAGCCGATTTAACTCTCGGTTAAGTGTAATTTATGGCACAGCAGAACAGCGAAGTGAGAAACAGTGAAGAACGCAGAGTCGTTCTTCGCTTCTGCACAGTGTTCTGGTTGCCTGTCAGATTGTTGGAGTCTATTTTAAACTTACCATGTCACACATAGCACTGTGTTCTTCATACCTCACCGCTGGTGCAGTCAACTATATCAGCATGGAAGCTTTACATCTGTGTTAAAGTCCAGCCACGCTGTATGAAATTCAGAGGTTAGACCTATATTGTCGCACCCAACGGGGCCGGGGGGGGGGGGGGCTGCCGGACTTCAGCCCTCCCCAAAGATAAATTAAAAAAAAACACATTTTCTAGAGACGATGTTATCAAACCTTTCATGTGATTTACTCTGCAGCATAAATCAACCACTGAAATCGGCTGGGGGCTAGTACATTGGAAAACTGAAGAACATAGCGTAATAAAACTAAAAAATATGTAATTTTTCTTTTGCAGTTTTAATTTTCCCTGTAACATAACCAGATGTCCGCTCGGAGATCTGGACATGATTTTTGTAACACAGCTTTTAAAATCAAATATAAGTTACATACAGCCTTAGGGTCAGTCCCCCCAACCCGAACACAGATTCTGGGTGCTCATATGTAGACCTATATACTTCGCCTGAGATATTAAAAGTAAGAACCTAAAAAGGGTTGATACGAAGCGCATCGTGGCCCATGTGAAGGTATTAAAAGCACCGAGAAAGAACAAATAAAACCTGGGGATACAAGGGCTCTACGGGACCACAGACAACGCAAGGTGGGGAGAATTAATGCTTCAACGCCGGCCGCGATGCACAGTAAAGGTAACCGTGACGGGCGCAGAAGGGAAATAGAGGCGTAGCTCTATTCATTCTCAACCTCGGCACTAGATGGAGGTGGGTGTTCAATGCCACGACCCGGCCGCTTTACCCCCGGGAAAGAGACCTGCTGCCCAGTGTAAAGGAGGCTGGGTGGATCTCAGCGCCGGTCTCGGCGGGTACGAAGATGGTCTACTGCTTCCACCGGGATTCCAACAGTGCGCTGTACGGACCTTTAACCTTTTAAAGACGAAGCGTATCTCTTTTATATAAGGACTCAGTGCGTACCGCGCTGTAAACACTCTCCACTTAGGTTACAAAAACCAATCTCGTAATGTTTTATAAGGCAAAAGTTGCTGTTTGTTCTGAGATCCGTACAAAAAACATAAACGCAATGTGGGCACCATGTAGAATTTTTTAATGTTAAACCTGGTCTATGTAAAGTTACCGCTAGGCTTTAAAAGGTTAATACTTCACATGCTGCCGGACTCGGTGCACCGTACGTACCTTTAATACTTCACATGCTGCCGGACTCGGTGCACAGTATGGCCATGGACGCATTTAACGGTACTATATATTAAAAACCGCATAGTCATGCGCAGTAGTTGGAATTTAAAACCCTGAGTCACTGAAGCGTTAACAGTTAGTTACAAGTAGGTAAACGTAAAGCAGTCCCATTACAAGCCTGGACAGGCCCTTAGGGTTCCAGGAGGCTGAAGATCCCAGATTTTTAGACAATCGGCACATGAAGGTGGTAAGGTTGTCAGCCCTACACACCGGCCGCCTTTACCCCCCACGAAATACTCCTGGTACTCATTTCTGTTAGAGGCTGAGTCGACCCCAGGGCCATAGTGCGACTGAAAGGATTATGTCAATGAAAAATTCCAATAATACCATCGGGAATCGAAACCTCGATCTCCCGGTTTGTATCGCAGTGCCTCAACGAACTGCGCCACCGCGTGCCCCTAGTTACAAGTAATCGACTAAAATATTTCAGATATTTTACAACAGGGCAGCTATTAACGTTACATAATATGAAGGATTCCAATAAGTAAATAATGGGTTCAGAAATCGCTGTGCTCGTATGGAAGGAAACAGAAGAGAAATAATTAAATCAAGTGAATATGGCGCGAAGAGCAGGGAACACAATTTCCACCTTAACCTTTTAAAGCCTAGCGGTAACTTTACGTACCGCCAGGTTTAACATTAAAAAATTCTACGTGGTGCCCACATTGCGTTTATGTGTTTTGTACGGATCTCAGAACAAACAGCGACTTTTGCCTTATAAAACATTAAGACACTGGTTTTTATAACCGAAGTGGAGAGTGTTTACAGCGCGGTACGCACTGAGTCCTTATATAAAACAGATACGCTTCATCTATAAAGGGTTAATTCGTTTTAGAATAATAACTCTGAACCCATTCAGTGTAACGAACGATAAATGGTAAGGGTGCTGACAAGGAATACGGACGTCGTTCGATGTAAGAATTCGTCTGAAGATAAAAAGGAAACTGGAACGGACCGTCTGATACACCTGAGAACCAGAACACCGGCTTCACACTAACGTACAAGTTCGCGGGCTGGCAGCAGGTCAAAGAAGTGACACGAAGACAAAGCTGGCATCAGTCACTACCTGAACTATTCCCGCATGGCAGTGACTGAAGTCAGAGCAAACGAAGCTCACCACGTGACGAGGAACAGCCCACATGGCCTACTTGCTTTGCAGCAATCCACGTGTGATATCCAAGTGTTAATGGTTTCGCTGTGGTACATCGTCAATCCTTTAAAGCACGGTGGTAAGTATATGTACCGCCTGCCTTAACATTAGACATCTGTTCGTGTCCCTTAGAGTGTATTCAAACTTCATGACTCTCACAGCCAAGCGCCAAGTATTTCGCCAAATTCCTCTAACAGGCTGTACTTCGTAATGCAGACGCAGTGTCCACTCTGAGATGCGAGCTAAATTTTTATATATTATTCGGATATACTTTTAAGTTCTAAAGACCGTGTCGTGGTTCTGTCAGTTACTCGCTGGCCTCTTAACGCGGAGACCGAGCTTCGGTCCTGGATCAGTCCATGGGACATTTGTGGCAAACGAAGTGGCACAGCGGTGCGGGTTTCGCCGAGTATTTCGGATTTTTGCCTATTCCGGTGGCCGCGCGGTCTAAGGCGTGGGTCTGCGACCAGTCGCTTGCTCGGATTGTGGGTTCGAATCCCGATGGGGGCATGTGAGTATTGTGTGTTGTCATACAGAGGTCTCTGCGTCGGGCTGATCACTCGTCCAGAGGAATCCTACCGAGTGTGGTGTGTCTGACTGTGATCGTGAAGCTTCGATGATGAGAAGGCCCTGGACCACTATGGGTTGTTTCGCCATGAAAAAAAATCGGTTTTCCTTTGTTACTATCAATACCACTGCTTCTCTATACTCTTCTTCATCTTAATACCACTCTTTATCAGCAGGAAAAAGGGGTGAATTGTGAATATCTTCGATAAAATTTAGTCTAAATTACACACAAAATTTTAGTGCTTACCGCACACAGAAAAAGTGTGTGTCATTAAAATCCAGTCAGTTAATATTGTACACAGAAATAACCGAGTTTCATTCACGGAACCGTATGAAAAACACACACAT
Organism: Coptotermes formosanus; assembly: GCA_013340265.1. Classification (NCBI taxonomy): domain Eukaryota; kingdom Metazoa; phylum Arthropoda; class Insecta; order Blattodea; family Rhinotermitidae; genus Coptotermes; species Coptotermes formosanus. The sequence continues at coordinate 1,803,305 of BLKM01000325.1, read as the reverse complement.
ATGCGAGCACTCTATAGACAAAATGCAACATTTTTTAAAACTTAAACAAATGATATGAATTACCCATAATGCGTCACGATACAACATCCTCGTCGGACCTCGCATTTGATGCTACCAGATACCAGGTATGCATTCAGGGATGTACTTATTCTTTCACCTATACAATTCGTTTTCATTTGTTAATACTGAAGATGCACAGTTGAAAAATTTACTTCCGCAAGGGTCATGACTTCTTCATTAAGCAAAAAAGTGTCAGTTCATACACACTGATAAAACGCACAGACAAATAAGCGTTAAAAATCTATGCCGTGTGATCGAATTAGAAATTCCGTAACGGAATATGCCTACGCAGGCAAGCTACCACGGCCCGATCTCTGAACATATTTCAGTCCGTCAAACCGTAGCTACGTTCAGCGTTATAAACATCTGTGGGCGTTTTGGTGAATGTAACAAACTGTGTATACTAACCATTATTTTGCTCACTTTACAACAGTCTTTTAACCAGGGGCAGTAACATATAAACGATGTCATTCACGCACACAATACCGCTACTATTCAGTGTACCCGCTGGCCGGTGTTTCAAAATAATTCCACATGGCCAACAGGTAGATAAAAATCCCTGCAGAGTAATCACTTTCGTTTCATTACGTAACGCACACCGACGATTCAACGGCAATAGAATATCAGTTACATGCCTTAAGGAATAAACCAGTATGCGATACATTTCACTATAACCTTGCACGCCTTGTATTAATAATGCCGGAAAGGGAGGAACAGGAATGCAGTCCCTCCGTCCCATATCACGTTGTCCACCACCACATAACATACTTTCTTTTTGCGGTGAAGCGCCCCGCAGCAAACACTACGGACGCATCGCAGCCTTGAGGCTTACTGTGCAACCCTGTGATGAAGATGATTAATTTTTTTCGTTTTTTTCCATGTAATAGAGCACGAGAAAACCGAAGTACTCGGGGAAAAACCTGTCCTACTGCCATTTTGTCCACCACAAATCCCACATGCAATGATCCGGGATTGCACCCGGGCCTCCGCGGTCACACGCCGGATACTAACCGCCTCAGCCATGGTACGGCCTCACGACAAATTTAATGTCGCTGAACGGTGAACGGTAGGTATGAAGTACGAACACTAGTCGCAGCCGGATATCCCAACTGTATTTTACGTTGCTGTCTTCAGTACCGTGACAAGCTTCGGTAGTATCTTTCGACAGGTCATGGCAGTCGCCATGCATATGGTCCTTATTTTATCTGACAACTGTCGTCTGTCATAAAATATGGTCCTATACACCCTTCTCAATTCATAATTCAGGATCGTCCCCCAAAACTTACACACCTGACACGTGTCCTTAATTCTTTGGCGCCGAAAGACACTTATGTTGCGTTGCATCGAGTTCATGAATGATGCAGCACACGCGTCGGCCAATCACGGCGTTATTTGTAGAAGCCTGTTGGGTCTTTTCCATATGCTGTCGCCTTTTTTGTGTAAGAGTTCGCATTAAAAAATTATATTCTTTAGATCATTTCCCTGCTTACCTCATATTGTACCAGGAATTAATTTCGATGCCAAAGAGTTAAATAACTAGATAACTCCGTATAATGTAGCTCGGTACTCCGAATACGCCTCATCTTTCCTCTTAATCCGTAACGTTACTGAAGTCCCTGTCTGAATTGATAAACTTCTTGTTGCTGAATGTTTCACTGCTTCCGACTCTACAGTCCAGGTTTTCATTTCCCCTTTCCTCTTCACGGCCTTGACGAATTTACTGCAATATGGAAATCGCTTCCCAGACTTCATACACAGCATTCCTTCTGCATGGGTGTCTAGCCCATGGCACCATCTGCGTTTATTGGAAAATTTCTCTTACCTCGAGCATAGAGACTGCAGAGCGAGGTTAAAACGGCTACGAAGCTGCTTAATGCAAAAAAAAGTATCTGACAGAAAATGGTTTTAAAATTCTATAGGGTCCTAAAGATTAAATTTTTGTACCTTATAAACCGTCCCATATTTAAAATAAGCATTACTACACAATCTTCCAGGAACATGATCGTTCGCCATCACCAGGGACAAGAAAAAAGAGAAAGAGCTACTGACTTCGACATGATAAGACCAAGCTAATCTGACCCCCTCGGTAAAAAGGGCAGCCCAGAAGTTTTGGAAAGTCACAGGACTGGAGGATCCAAAAAAATGAAAATAGTCAGCTTGAATGTGCATAATATTTTGCCGCATATATTAGCAGGGTCTGATGAAGTGATAACTGAAGCACTACCGAGGAACACAAGCAGTGATATCGCATGGTCCTTCCTGCTCCAGTCTCTCCCTCGAGGGGTTACATCTCTGTAAGACAGGCAGATGCAGGTAGCAGCCTACCAAACTGTCATACTGACTGACCTGCGACTGAAGGAGTGTGGTGTGGTTAGGCTATTTGTGAATCAAATTAGCACTATTTACTCGTAAGTTTCCTGTGTCCTCACCCTAACCACACACCCTCTTCCCAACTTAATTTAATTACGTCAGGAACCCCCAAGACTATAATTCGGGTGATCACATCGAGAAGACAGGGGTGGACGGGGCATGTTGCACGTATGGGGGACAGGATCTGTGTATACAGGGTTTTGTTCGGGGAAACCAGAAGGAAACAGACAACTTGAAAGACCTCTGCTTGAGATGGAAGGATATTAAAATGAATAATCAAGAAACGCGATGGGAGGGTGGGGACTGGATTGGCCTTTCTCAAAAGAGGGGCTAGTGGCGGGCTCTTGTAAACGCGGTGATGAACCTCTGGGTTGTACAAAATGCGAGTAATTTCTTGACTAACTGGGGAACTGTTAGCTAACTAACTAACTAACTAACTAACTAACTAACTAACTAACTAACTAACTAACTAACTAACTCCATGGAGCAGAGGCCTTCTTGAGAAGCTAACAGTTTCTCAGCTAGTCAAGAAATTCCCCGCATTTTACGGAACCCGAAGGTTCATTACCGCATTCACAAGAGCCCGCCACCTGTCCCTATCCTGAGCCAGCTCAATCCAGTTCATGCCCCCATCCCACTTCCCGAATATCCATCTTAATATTATCCTCCCATCTACGCCTGGGTCTCCCAAGTGGTCGCCTTCCCTCGGGTCTCCCCACCAAAATCCGGTATGCACCTCTCCCCTCCCCCATACGTGCCGCATGCCCCGCCCATCTCAGTCTTCTCGATTTGATTACCCGAATAATATTTGGTGATGAGTACAGGTCATTAAGTTCCTCTTTATGTAGTCTTCTCCAATCCCCTGTCGCCTCGTCCCTCTTAGGCCCAAATATCCTCCTCAGCACCCTATTCTCGAACACCCTCAGTCTTTGTTCCTCCCTCAGTGTGAGAGACCAAGTTTCACATCCATACAGAACAACAGGTAAAATTATAGTTCTGTATACCCTAATCTTTGTGTTTTTGGATAGTAACCTGGAAGACAAAAGATTCTGCACCGAACTGTTAGCCGTTCAAAAATCAGTGTACTGCGTGGAGTTAGTTCAGTACCTCACACCACACGGCGTGAGAGGATCAGTGAATAGTTCAAAGCGACGTCTAAGGAAGCGGGACGCCTAATCTGAAATTCTGCCGTTGCGCTGCCAGGAGGGAATTTAAAAAGAAATACAAAACGCAGCCGGGATGGCAGAGATTTGAACCGGTAAACTTTCGAGTAAGTAGCAGTGCTGAAGACTCGGCCGCCATGATTGGTTATAGCCGGATTACATCCATAAAGTCCCTGTCATTTTGCGTAACAACCTTCAGTGCGAGTCTCATAAACCTTACAGTCCTCGTACCTCAGTCACGTGATTGCAGCTGCTACGCAAGCGGACGAATAATGGCACCTCCACCGCTCTGACAGCAGAAACACACTAATCTACGCGCACTCTCCCGACTTCTGACATCAGCCTAAGCTCAATAAAGTTACCTGCGCTTGAGGCTGCAGACTTTATAGAATTAACCTTGCTATAAGCAAGACACAGGATACAATGCACATCGTCCCAACCTTCAGACTGTCATCTTCTACGTTGTCCTGTAGATGGACACCGATATTTCATTGCCTGCGTCTTCAGGGTCGAAGAAAATAGCGTTTTACGTAGCTAGGATAAACAGTATGGGATGCGTAACGTTATCCAACAAAGTAAATGGCGGCGATGGACTATTAGTACGCGGTAGGAAGTGGAAGGAAAAGGCAGTGGAGCAGCTCTGGCCGGGGTACTATTTTAGGCGCCGAACAGGATTACGGCGTCCTTGTTATATCGTGTTTATAGGATAAACATTACCTGCTTGCTGGCTTCTGCTTTAATTCTTGCATTATTAGTACCTCATTTCTTCTTCACTCCTCCACTTCCTTCTGCTCTTTGTTTCTTTCCCTTCGCGCTTAAAACCCTCCTCAGCATAAACCGACGTACTTTTAAAAAAATAAGCATTCGCAAAGATCGTGCCGTCGATTCCTTTAGCCTTTTACAGGGGTCACTATGTTCAATTTCCTGCCAATTATCTTCCATGTTTTCGTTTCACTTGGATTTCGTTAAGAGACAGAAGAACCCTTAAACATGTTCCACTATTTAAGGTCTGGCGCCTCTACCTTCACTCACCTCCACCCTCCAATTTTTCTTGTCCGTCGTTCCCTGACTGATAACACTGTTACGCATAGTGGACAGTGTTAAGTGTTCAGCGTCACATTCCGTTCTCAGACTGTAACAGCTAAAGAACAGAGACAGTGCTGCTGACAGTGTTAGTGTTCAGCGTCACATTCCGTTCTCAGACTGTGACAGCTAAAGCACAGAGGCAGTGCCGGTGTTTAACACCAGACTCCGTTCATAAGTATGCAGCCTCATGTCCGCCACAAATGTTTCCGTGTCAATGGTCAAAGGACAATGCGTTTGAAGTTCCTTTTGAATATTTACATTTACATTAATGAGCCTCCAGTATTCGTTACTGGACGGCTGGAGGACTTGTAAACTGAGCACCGGAGCCTCAACTAGCGTTAATTTTGTTTCTTAACTGCCGTACACTGATAGCTTTGTTTACAACTTTCGGGTGCTTAGAAGCTTACAAGTATATGTACATGGCTCTTTAATTTTTAAACAACAGTCTATTATGTACGTCGTAAAGAAACTGTTTTCTGCCTAAAATCCTAATTTAGAAATCGTGGGAACAATTTAAACAATAATAAGGAATCAGGGGTTTGAAAATTTTTTTTTTTCTAAATCTACTCGCCAACAGAAACTCGCCTGCTCTAACCCGTATCTGTGGGAACGTCTTACTTTAAAATAAATGTACTTACAACTGCCATGTCCTGCAGTCACCACAAGCTTTTCTCCTGATAAGTGTTATCTCAAGAACCAATGCCCTCACATCCATTAGACAACAGGCCCACGTGACCCTCATTTTTACTCGCCAAACAAAATCTACTCGCTTCACGTGAACAGGTGAGCGGGATTTTCCGTCCCTGATAATGCGTAATACTTTCACGTGTAATTACACCACTTCATTACTGAAACCGCTTCTCACTTTCTTCATTACGTCGTCAACACAATGGCGTCGGACCGTAACAGAGAGCTACACCGTTCTGGGGTATTAATTTTACCGTAATCACGCGTTTCACTACCAGGACAATAAACTACCGCCGTAATTTACAAGCCATCGTACGAGTGTAAGGGTATATTCTTCAGCAGGTGTATTCTTTACCAAATAATTTTCTTTTGTCTCACGGCGTAACAGCCCCTAGTGGTACAGAGCCTCCTCCTTATCGAGGATTCACGATCACACTCAGACACACGACAATCGGTAGTACTCCTCTGTAAAAGTGATCAGCCCAACGCAGACATCTCTACCTGACAACACACAACACTCACAAGAGACAGACATCTGTGCCTCGGCGGAATTCGAAACCGTAATCCCAGTAAAGCATGCGGCCGCAGACCCACGCCTTAGACAGCGCGGCCACTGGGATACAAAATAATTAGTACTATAATTAAATCACGCGGGATACGTGACACGCGTGGACAACAGAAGAATACACAATATTTCAACAGAGAGAGAAAAAAGAAAAATATCACTTGCGGGACCTAGTGGTAGTTTAGGTGACAATACTAAAGTCAAATATGTCTCAAAGGTTTAACATAGTTACTAATTATTTAAACAAAAATGCAGCGCACGCCTGTTGTACTGTCACATAATATTCTGTAACATATTACAGGCTGAAATTTGAGATTCTCATGGTAGTTGCGGCAAAAATAACTGTCTTCTATAATGTGATCGTGTAGTTGACAGATACGTACCGACATTTCTAACGAATCATCTGTCTCTATTTTCAGTGTAGAAACATGAATCTTTTACCGTAAAAGTGAGGCAGCAGTCGTCTCCAAAACACTGGTACGTACCTATCAAAGTACACCGCGTCGCATACCACAATACAGCATATGAAATCTTCAGAGATTTGTCGTATTATTAACGCCGTAGGCCCAATGGGATCAAACCGTACACAACACAGGCGTATTATATGGTAATATCGTGTTCAGGCCTATAGAGACTGTATGTCCGGATATTAAACATGTGTTACGTATCATCGGCAGTTGATACACGCAGCTGCAATCACTGCTCAAAGTGGGTATGGCCGCAGGCCTGCGTTCCCCAGGCAACTGTAGGCGGCAGTGCGGAAAATTTCCAATTAGCAGCAAGAAGTGGCGTTCTGAGGCATGTAAGTGGCAGAAACCCGGCGATGTGTCTCATTTTAACGTTCTGACAGTCACCTGGCTGCAGATAATCCGGTTCACAAGAGATAACCCCAAGCCAGAGAGCAGTTAATCGCACACTACTACCACACATCACGTTCTCACATATTAGTTCTCATTTCACCCCTCTAGTTTTCAAATTAAATAAAACAATGACTGCTAGAAATAAATTTTCTGATATCCGTTTTCCTTCAAACTCTTCAATGTATACAGAGGCTTCCAAGAACTTGTAAAGAATTAGACCCCATAAAATTTAGTGTTCGATTTTTGTAAAGTATTTCCACAATCAGCAAAATTCTAAACGCGTTAAAGTTACCTGATACAAACTCGACCATTCGCATCGTCGCCATGTTTGTACTGTTAACATGCAACACCATTTAATACAGACAACGCAGTTCATGATCCATCTCTGCACAAAGCTTCAAATGTCCAGCTGAGGAGACTCGTTAATAAACAATTACCTTGAAGCTGGAAGCAACGTAAATACAAATTTAACTATGTTTTCTTCTCGTGTGTCAAAATATTTGAAACGGTACGTAAATTTCGAACATATTTTGTCCCAATAAAGACTTATGTCTTCCGCGATACGCCGCCGCATAGACTGGCAAATGGGCCATTCTGTGTGAGCCTACTACCTCCACCTTGAAGACAGTCCAAGGACTACATTAAACACTACACTGAAACAGCGCACTACTTCATTCCTATTTTCCAAAAACTGTTACTATACATCCTCCATTCGAAGTTTAAATTAAATTACGTTTAAGAACTTCGAATACGTAACATTCTGGCAGATGCTGCACCCCATAAATATAACCAAATTCAATTATCTCGTTAGCCTGATAACATGATAAAAGATGTACAAATGGAACTAAATGCATAATTTCCACAGCAAAAGTGGCATTCAACAAAAAGAAGACTCTTTTCACTGGCAAATTGGACTCATAAAGTTTAGAACAAACTAATGAAGTATTACACTTGGAGTACAGTGTTGCATGGTGCTGAAACGTGAACACGTCGGAAAATAGATTAGAAATACCTTGAAACTTATGAAATGTGGTGCTGGAGAAGGATGCAGAATGCATGATTGCAGGCTTCCGCCGAGATATTACGCAGCACAGAGTGGTAATTCTGTATCGACGTTTTGGGATAACCTATCAGTCCCATTTTCAACGTTCAAAAAGTCCAAGATGGGACTTCTGAAGATTGGACCCCTATGTTCTCTGAAAACGTCGGTGAAGAATTACCACTCTACGCTGCGTAACATCCCAGAAGGGCGCAGATCTCATTAACATCGTGTGGGAAACCAGAAATTATATTCCGTATAAACACAGCTTCACTTTCGAAAGGCAACTGTACATAAAAAAAAAGCGTGAAGTTGTCCCGTACACGTCATAAAGACACACAGAGGGAGTGGAGGTATAAGTCCAGTTAGTCTCAACATCGGCGCTAGGTGGAAGTGAGTGGTCAAGATCACGCTGTGGCCGATTTACCCCCGGCAAAATAATTTTTCTCAAAAGAATGACGTGACATTTACACGTCTCTTAGTTTCCCTATACAACACAGCCGTGTTTCTCAATGCATTTGGCACATATATTCACTGTCTGCCTGATTCCACCAGAATAAGATGTTTCCAGTTCAACCTTAAGCCACTCTTGCGCTGCCTGTTTCACGTCGTAATCAGTGGGTAAATTTCGGACTCGTAGTGCTTCCTGCAGACGTACAAGAAGGTAGGATCGTACCGTGGATATCCGAACGCTTCATATTTCAGGTTGTCAATGCTTTCGTCACTTCAGGCAGCCGCAAAATGGTGCCTGACGTTACCTTAGATCTTTATTCTGAAATTAATCCGCGGCAGCCCTCTTGAAGATGGACTAGCACAGGACGGAGCGAAGCCTATAAATTCGCTTAACCTAACTTTTAGTAATCCCGTTCGACATCTGAGGTCTCAAAAGAGACAGATATTAGCCTTTTAAAGCCTAGCGGTAACTTTACGTACCACCAGGTTTAACATTAAAACATTCTACGTGGTGCCCACATTGCGTTTATGTGTTTTGTACGGATCTCAGAACAAACAGCAACTTTTGCCTTATAAAACATTAAGAGACTGGTTTTTATAACCGAAGTGAAGAGTGTTTACAGCGCGGTACGCACTGAGTCCTTATATAAAACAGACACGCTTCGTCTTTAAAGAGTTAATATCACCGTCTTCTAAGGTGCGATGCAGTACAGTGTGATAAATGTCTACTGAGAGTTTCGAGGATTCCACGGCCTCCTTTTTCTACCTGGACGATGGAAGCAAACCATCTCTCCGAAACGTTTGTACTAAAGCCAATCTACGTAGTGTCACATCGCACAAAATACCCTAAAACAAACACGTGGCCAACTGTTTTACATCGTTTTAAAAATGGCGTCTTATCAGTTGACTGCTTTTGGGTTTCAGCCACGGCTGTGGAGTCGGTACACAAAATCTCCGACTCCGACTCCTCAATTTTTAAAACTCCGACTCCTTCATAAAAGCTCAATATGTATTAATAACGGTAAACCTATAAGACATTTCATCGCCACCACGTGAATCATCAGGCTACTTTTTTTGACTTATAACCTATACTTAAGTATAAGTCTAATGGTTACTGTAGCTATCAGGGCTCTGGAGTTGGAGTATCTAGTTAAGATTTTAGATTGAGGTCTGAGTCGGAGTCGGTAAATTTTTACCGATTCCGACTCCACCTAAAAATTCCTTCCGACTCCACAGCCCTGGTTTCCGCACCGTGCAGCAGATGAGCGTTATGATCTTTCGAAGTACTGTTTCTGAAACGTCGGAACACTCATCTACTGCACGGCACAGAAACCCCAAAAACGACCACCATCAACCGATCAACAAACGCCGTGAAAACCCAAAAACTCAAAATAGCATCATCCTGACGGGTGGGGACACACACACACGCACATACGCACGCACGCACACACATGCGCGCGTTCATCTGAACATAAAGTTACAAAGAAAATTTCATACATAAAAAGCCGACCGAAGGGGTAAACTGAGATATCACACAAGGAACTGGGTTCTTCGTGCATGTATAATATACATACTTTATTTTCTTTTCTCTGGTGCAAGAGCCTATATCTCGGGCCTCGCCCGCCTCTTTTGGGGTTTCTGATCACATACAATTACACACAGTGAATTCCTGTGACTTGCGTATGTTCTCAAAACAAACGGCAATTATTTCCCTATACAGCATTAACTGATTGTTTTTATAACCGAGACGGCGTTTACTGCGCGGTACGGACTGAATATTTTAACCCTTTAAAGACGAAGCGTATCTGTTTTATATAAGGACTCAGTGCGTACCGCGCTGTTAACACTCTCCACTTCGGTTATAAAAACCAGTCTCTTAATGTTTTATAAGGCAAAAGTTGCTCTTTGTTCTGAGATCCGTACAAAACACATAAACGCAATGTGGGCACCACGTAGAATTTTTTAATGTTAAACCTGGTGGTACGTAAAGTTACCGCTAGGCCTTGAAGGGTTAATATAACTCTGGTTATTTTTCGTCTTTGGACGGTGTCATGGCTCAGGCCTCTGACCGCGAAAGCCCGGGTTTGATACCATGTAACTTCATACGGGATTTGTAGTAGAAAAAGGGGCTCTGGGACTGATTTGTCTCCGACTATTTCGGCTTTACCCTGTCAGTATTATTCCACCAATACTCCACACTCCTCTTCATCTCAATATTTAGTCTTATCATAAGGACAAACGGGCGAAGCCTTGAAACCTTAAAAAAGCAATGCTCTTACGGGAATCGGGGAGCATTGGATATAAACGTACAGTCGAACCCAGTTATAACAACATCGGTTTATACGACACCTCGTTTATAGCGTCAGATATTTTGTGGTACCAATTAATTCGTCACAGTTAACCATAACACTATACTTCTCCGTTATAACAACACTCGTTTATAACGATACAAAATATTCAGTCCCTTGGGTGAGGTTATAACCGAGTTCGACTGCATTTTCACTTTTAGCGTTTTTAAAAGGCAAATGGCGACTGTGTGCACAAAATACGAAATATGGTACACGGATGGGAAGCTGCTTCTGAAATACCCTGTGGAGTGCTGTAGAAGACAGTGAGGGTTTACACGGCTAATTAAAAATATCTGCGGTTTCGGCCTGGGGGACTTTTATCAACACAAGAGGACACGAAGCCGCACGTGTAGTGGAGCCTCTCAAAATCTCCGTTATGTACAAAAACCGACGGGATCGGGTAAGAGGAAGGAGGGTGAAGCTGTACTGTACATTAGGATGCCTTGAGGCCTACCGACTCTCATTTTTTTCTTTGGTTCGCTGATTTTCACAGTAATTCCAGCTTTGGCAGAACAGCGGACTCACTTACCTGAACCTCCGACTGGCTAACCAGTTAGCTAGCTGCTTCACTGACTGACTCACTGACTGGCTACTTCAGACACTGAATGTCTGACTGCGTAATTTACCGAAACATCGGCCGAATGATACGCTAACCCACCACCTGCCAATCTCAATAACGCACAAGCTAATTCACTGAACTGCTAACTCACTATCAGACTAGCTGACTTACACGCTGATTGACCGACAGACCGATCGAGCGACCTAGCCCCTAGAAACAGCTCCTAGTGTGTCAGGGCCTCGTTACTATCGACGCTTCACGATAACATTCACGACACAAGACACTCCTCTGGACGAGTGATCAGCCCGACGCAGAGACATCTACCTGACAACACACAATATTCACAACAGAGACATCTGAGCCCCCTGCGGGATTCGAACCCACAATCCCAGCAAGCCAGCAGCCGCAGATCCACACCTTAGACCGCGCGGCCACTGGGATCGGCTACTGACTAGCAGTAAATAAACTTTCACTCTCAAACAATATGAATAATTACAAACACCACATACCTAATTACAAACAAAATATCAATACGTCTAAACAGCAGCACATCACGGCTTCATTTCGCTGGGGGGGGGGGGGGGATTCTAGAAATGAATGTGTACAAACATCGGTCGTTATATATAAAGGCTAATTACTTACAGTGTTTACTTTTATATCACGCCATGTAATTACGCTAGGCCATTAGCGGACATAAGTGTTAACAGGTCACTGAAAAGAAAGTCCAGTCGGTGTAGCCTGTGTGATGTAAGGTAACCGTTATTGTTTCAATTGACTTTGGATCATCACTACCACTACACAGGCCCGCCACTGGTTACCATTAAGTCATTATAACGAATTTCGCATTGCCACAGTAAATCTAATTACCATAAGAAGAAATCTTGTAAATAAATTCTGACCAGTATTTCCTCTCATGTTTTCATACAGTTCATACATGGAATCACAAAATAATTTCCGTATGCTCACCTCCCTAACATCCTATACATCACGATTCATGAGCCAGTAGTAACACAGCTATTGACGCCATTTTAGAAAAAAAAAAGCACAAAATTAATTGCCGTGTGAAACATAATTACTACATGAAACAATACATGATCACAATATAAACTGATGTAGCCTACAAAATGTCTTTCTCTCTCTCTCTCTCTCTCTCTCTCTCTTGCAAATTGTAGTCTATACACTGAAACTACAATGAAAACACTGTTCACATTTTTATTAATATCAGAGAAGGTAATGGGCACGATTTACGAAGCGCAGAATTCCACTTATTTTAGCCTGATGTATGATATGGTTCTCATTCATTCCACAAATTTTGTCTGAACGCTGAATATATAAACTGAGAAATCACATTTCCCTTTATAGTTCCTTGTCAGCTGTCTCTACACTGTGATGCTACTTCTGAAACTGAAAAAAAGGCAAGAACGTAACCGCAAGAGATCAAAAAGGGGAGCAAAGAAATAAAACTGGAAAATAACAAAAAAAGACAAAAATAAAAGCATTGTTTATGAAACGAATGGAGGAAAACACATGCCTGGGTTAAGGGTTTTGTTAAAAAAAACGAGAAACACACGGTAACGAAACGCAAAACACAAACAAACGCACGATAATATAGTCGGACCCGGTTATAACGATATCGGTTTATACGACACCTCGCCTATAACGTCACATATTCTGTGGTACCAATTAATTCTTCACTGTTAACCGTAACATTATACTGCTCGTTTATAACAACACTCGTTTGTGTCTACATAAAATATCCAGTCCCTTTCATGACGTTATAACCGAGTTCAACTGTACACTGAATTGTGACGATAGACGAGAAATAACTGCAGTATGTATATGAAATAGATCATAATAAGTCTGCACAACAAGTGGAATGAAAAGGAAGCTAATGAGAATGGGAGAAGAAGTAAGACTGCAAAGAGACAGAAAAAAGCAAATAAGCAGACTCCAAGAAGCGAGTTCATACCGATGTGGTCCCCGTGTCATGTTTGTAGGCTTCGAATTATCACTCGCTTTCAACTGACACCAACTGCACTTAATGCCACATTAACGATATTGTCAACTTAATGGACCACGGAACCAGATCGGTGACAACTCCCAATTCTGTTGGACAAGATAGTTAACTTGACAGCAACGCCATTCTACATACAAGACCGTCCAGGGTCATTTTGGCGATACGGGACTCAGCTTTTAAGCTAAAAGCAAATTCATGTTATTATTTCCTACTAGAGATGAGAAACACCTCTGCTTGTTGATCAACACAATACAACCGCATTCACAGGGTCACAACCCTTGACCCCGGGGAGATCTGTCCATCACGATGGCTCTAAGTCCCTACCACGAAAATCAATTTCACACACAACAGGCCATACGGTCAGGTATTATTCTGAAGCATGTCAAGTCACAACCTCCCACCTGACATTGAGTGACAGTTTACTAAGGATAAATACGGACACAGCGTGAAGCCGACCACACGTCATTTTATATACTACGTACACTATATTCAGTGGCTGAAATTAAGTCCTTCTTCAAAAGATGATGATAATAATCGCTAAGTGAAGTATAATGCTAAATATGACACGCACTGTACGTATAACGTAACACTGAGGCCCGTTCGCGTAATCATTGTTACCGTGGAAAAGCTGTAACTATCACATATTCTGAGCGCCAGTCCGCAGCCTTAGTTATCCAGTATGCAAAGCGCATGCGCCGTATTGTATTGTCACTTGTGGCCTGTCTGGCTCTGCCATATTTTTTCACATTACCTCATAAACAGCACGATTAAAAAAAAAAGTTACTGAACGTAAAATGTGTGTTTTGATTTTCTCTACAACTTTTGTTTGAAACATTTATCATTCTAAGAAGAATTCAGCGAGATCGCATGAACGTACACAGGTCTTCATGTGAAGTACCCGTTACTGTTATCATATTTTAGTCAAATTTAAATTTTCTCGACAGATTTTCAAACAATCCTCAAATAACAAATTTCATGAAAATCTATCCTGTGGGAACCGAGTTGTTCCATGCGGACGGATGGATGGACAGACAGACGGACATGACGAAGTTCGTAGTCGCTTTTGGCAATCTTGCGAACACGCCTAAAACGATCGAGCATTGAGCAAATAAAGATAAAACAAGAAATTTCGGATCACTGCAAAGGAATTAAAACAAAAACACATGCAGTATTCAGTTTTATATTTCTGCATCTTTCACCGTGCGCGTGTACATGTGCATGTCTGGTAAAAAAAAAACCACTGCAGTACACACTATTTCCGGTATAGCACCAAAGTATTGTTTCTCCCACACATTTCGGCCACATGTGACCATCATCGCGGTGATCACACCAAATGTGAAGTACAAATCGCTGAAGCATTACGTCAAAACGTATTTTAACCGTTTAAAACCTAGCGGTAACTTTACATACGACCAGGTTTAACATTAAAGAATTCTACGTGGTGCCCACATTGCGTTTATGTGTTTTGTACGGATCGCAGAACAAACAGCAACTTTTGCCTTATAAAACATTAAGAGATTGGTTTTTATAACCGAAGTGGAGAGTGTTTACAGCGCGGTACGCACTGAGTATATAAAACAGATACGCTTCGTCTTTAAAGGGTTAAAGCTGACCTAGTAGAGCACATAATTAAAAACTCAGTATCTGGGGCTAGTTATACAATACTAAACAAGTTCCTGGCCACACAGTTAGTGGTTAATTATTTTTCGTCATAGGTAAATGACTTACAATAAGTTCTAATGCAACAGTTCAGTAACTTCCATTTCGAATTTCATCTCCCTTACGATGGCCACAGGACGCCGCAACACACACTACGAACAATAAATTCGTTGCAGACAAGACACTTCCTTACGTTATTCTCTACTTTTTATAGAATCCACTTTAGGCAGTTTAAAAGACAGTCCTCGAGAACTGACAGCCTAGAAACAATAAGAAGCGCGTCAGAATTGTTTCGCTCAGCGTACTCCTTCTCTTTTTTTTTCTTTCGGTCACTGCTTCTCAGTTAACTTTTATATCCCTGTTCCACTGCCTTTCTTTTGTTCTATTCCCAGAGTTCTAATCATCATATTTATCCTTTCCTATTTACACCCCCACTTTATTTCATTCCTTGCTTCTCTCTTTGCATATAAATTATCCTCGTTTACATTCCTGCCAAGGTGAAGGTTAATTCCTCACACTGAGCGAGGAACGTGGGCTGAGGGTATTTAAGAACAGGGTACAAAGTAAGATAATTGGTCCTAAGACGGATAAGGCAACACAGGACGGGGGAAAGCTGCATAAAGATAGAATTTCATGATCTTTACTCCTCACCAAATATTGATCAAATTAAGACTGAAATGGGCGAGACATGTGACACGTACGGAGAAAACAGATATGCATACATGGTTTTGGTGCGCAAACCTGAAGAGGCCACTTGGAAGATCTAGGGGTAGATGGGAGGAGCATATTGAAATAGATCTTAAATCAGCGAGGATGACATGGATTGGAATGGTCTGGTTCAGAGTAGAGACAAGTGGCGGGCTCTAGTGAACACGGTAAAGAGTGACGGGAATTTCTTGACTAGCTAAGAAACCGTAAGCTTTTCACGAAGGACTCTGCCACACGGAGTTACACACGAATGATTAGCCTGCAGGGTGGTTCGATGTTGTATCACACAACCTAAGTCCCGTCCCCATGGAATTTCCGCCCGTGGTCAACGTTTTATAATATCAGTAATGGAAGAGGCAAAGAGACCTGGGGGACGGACGGACAGACCTGCCGAAGTGATTGAAATTAATCCGGAAGGACTCCAGAGACACATGGGAACTGGACAAAGGGGCACGTGATGGAACACTCGCTGCAAGACACTGTTCAAATGAAGACAACAAGATAAAGTTGCGTGCGACAATAAACTAAGGGACTCAAGCAATCGTTTGTAGCATTAATTATACAGCATGCAAAGCGCATACGCCGTACTACATTGTCATCCGTGACCTACCTGACTCTACCGTATTTTTCCACATTATCTCATAAACGGCACTATTTTCAGAAAAAAGTTATTGCACATAAAATGTGTTTCGATTCTTTTTACAACTTTTGTCCGAAACATTTTTCATTATTAAGAAGAATTCAGCGAGACATTAACAGACTTCACATAAAGTGCCCACTATTCTAGATTTTAATAAAACTTGAATATGCTCGACAGACTCTCGAAAAATACTCTAGTATCAAATTTCATGAAAATCCTCAGTTATCCCATGGGGACGGACCCACACACATGACGAATTTTACATTGTGCACAACGCGTACATACTTACATAGTAAGATACGTATCAACAACCAACTCGTACACATGTGCTAAAACCCAATATTCTACTTCTATACACACCCCAACATGTTTCAGTGTTTAAACCATCATCTTCAGGGGGCATTATGTTTAAAAACACTTAGAAGCACTTTTAAAAAACACTTTTAAAAAACTTTAAAAAGTGTTTTTAAGCTTTTTTTTAAGCACAATACCCGCTGAAGTTGACGATTTAAAGCAACGAAACATGTTGGGGTGTGTATAGAATATGAATATTGGATTTTAGCACGTGTGTACAAGTTGGTTGTTAACACATATCATTCTACACTTGACAAAGCTAATAGTCGCTTTTCGCATTTTGCGATCGCGCCTAAAATACTCAATAAAAACCATACTTTATTTAGCGGCGTAAGTAATTTTATATCCGTACTTTCCAAGTTCATTACCTTATTTGTGTTAAATTTGGTAGAATGATGTTAACCATTTGTGAGTCTCGTGCAAATCGGCTTAGAGCAGGCCGCACGTTTCTTACAGGGGCCAAATGAAATCATACTTACGCGCGTTCCGCGCAACCGTCATACATTTTGAAACCAGAGAACGCCTCAGTCGTCTGCGTACTAGGCTACAGTGTACGTCTGCATTCCTCTTACTTGTACCAGCAGCGACGCCTACATACAAAAGGTCTGTGACTAGAGTTGATCTGAAGGCCACGTCTTCAACCTTTCTCAGCTACTGGCTTGGGATTATTACATCTTCCTTCACAATACGCTACCTGCGAAATATTTCAAGATGCCAGGAAATTTTCGTGCTTTGTGTAATTTCAACAGAAGAGTGCGTATCGATTTCCGATGGGTGCGGATGGAGACCCTACACCTGGCTCAGATATTATTTAAAGAACGATAACCCGAATGTAGGCCTACAACAGCCGCGAAGAACAAAACACTGGACGCTACTGTGCGTCCGTTATAGGCCTATACGCTGAAATGTCTGCTGCATGACAACAGAATTAACGGTAATGCATTGCTTTTAAGTTACAGAACTGAATTCTAGAAGATACAAGGAATTCAATTTTCCAAATAGCCCTTTGAAGTCTGGGGAACACACCACCAGCCCCAAAGAGTATCGTTCGTTTTAGAACACCATTAACCCTTTAAAGACGAAGGGTATCTGTTTTATATAAGTACTCAGTGCGTACCGCGCTGTAAACACTCTCCACTTCGGTTATAAAAACCAATCTCTTAATGTTCTATAAGGCAAAAGTTGCTGTTTGTTCTGAGATCCGTACAAAACACATAAACGCAATGTGGGCACCACGTAGAACTTTTTAATCTTAAACCTGGTGGTACGTAAAGTTACCGCTAGGCTTTAAAAGGTTAAGAACGATTTTTAGATACTGTGTGGATGAAACTAATTCGAGTTCGTGCCCAATGACAGGCTTTGGTGAGGTCGGTTAATGCCCCAGACATGAAACACTGTCACAATATGGCAACCGACAGTCCGAAATGGCGCAGTGAAGAATTCCAGCAGTGGAGCTTGAATCATGTAAGGACGTAACCTGGACAGCCCAGTAATGACAGCAATCTTTGAAATGCGTCCCTGGAAATGGTCTCTGTAGAATGCTGTTCACTCAATTGATCACCAGATCCTCTTACGGTCCCCAAAACACTGAGGTCATTTGTTTTCCTGCTGACAGCTGGGGACAGAAATTCTTTGGAGGATCGCTGTCATGTTTTCCATTGTCTAGACTCCGGCTTGTTTTGAGTTCACGATAGAGGCACGTGACATTTCATCGTGATTGTGTGGAAATCTTGGGGAAACTGTGCTCAGGCCGATGTGCGTTTCTTATCAACAACCACTACGTACAATACAATACAGTAAAATCAGTCAATAAAACAAATCGAATGGAAAGCACAATTTTATCAGAAAATGTCCCACGCTGCTGCTTACATGCTTCGACATAAAATTAACACTAATAAAGTAAACGGTATATTACTTCTGTGTTTCATGTCATGCGTGACAAAATTTACCTGGGAAGAAATATTTGTGTCAGAAATAGGAAGGAATTAAGCATCTCATATTAAAAGAAACAAGCAACAAACAAATACAGAAAGAAAGCAGACGATACGAGGATAAATTCCGGGTAGACGAGGACCAAAATAATACACCATTAACAAAACGAAGGCAAACAGAAATAGAAACTTTGATATTTTACACTCCGTGCATTATTCTTATAATAAGTTCTACTTACCAACAAATGCACGCAATAAGATACAAAACACATACAAGTCTTAGAAAACTCCTACATGTTTTAGCACCGAGATGCCATCCTCAGGAGTTACAAAAACAAAGGATTACACGCACCAATACATAAAACTTGGCAGTAAACCGCGACCTTGTACGATCTTGCACTATAAAGGTTGGTGTGTGCGTGCTTATACTCCTTTGTATTTGTAACTTCCTGAGGATGGCACCTCGGTGCCGAAACACGTAGAGTTTTCTGAGACTTGTGTATATTTTGTATCTTATTGTGTGCATTTGTTTGTAAATATAGCTGATTACAAACAGAGAGCGAATCAAGTACGGAAACAAACGGAGAAAGAAAAGAATGGAAGAGGAAGACAGGAAACTGATTAAGTGTATTCCGCTCAGTACAAATGACGCATAAAATTACACATTTCTTAATTCAATTATAAATACACTGGGCATGTAGAGTGCAGTTCAGATTAGACGGCACACGCGCAGAAACCTGATTTCGTCTTCCGGCCACACGGACGTGTCCATGTGACTCGACGGGGGTGACAGTTCAGTCGACCACTGGCAGTCGAGGTGTGCGGGTCAGCTGGTGGCATTTGTACTGTGCGAGAGAGGCTATGCTCTGCGGTCATGCGAGGCATGCTGGATACCCACTCCACTCTCCTGTTGCCCCTTCATTTCCCCTTCCACGCGTTGTCGTATGCCGCGTCATCTTAATCGTGCCCTACACTGAGGTATTCGCAATCGAGCAATACACGTGCCTGACGACGGACGTCAGCAACTACTTGCTAGCCGACGTTGCGTAACATTCCGTCAACACTTGAATCTTCATCAGCAAGGCTGTGACAATCTCTTCGCTCGAAAGTGAAGTTTTGTCGGTCACTCGGCGGTTGGCATGGCCGCCAAAACAACGGCGTCCGTCTTCTTGGTATATTTCCAAAACTACTTAATGTATAAAGATGAGATCTGGTAATGGGTGTCTACACTGAATATTATTGGGTAAATTTAATTTTCGTTTGAGAAGAAGGTGAGACAAAACTACGAAGGGCGTCAGCAAGATAAGACTGTGAGGGTGGCTGGAAAAACGAATGTTGATACTGGTACTGCTGAAGGTTCACTTTCCGCTGTTCCATTATTGGTTTTCGGTTAAATAAGAACTCTAATTATGACAAGCGAATAAAACGTTGTATTCTATTCTAACATGCCAAATATAATACTTTTGTCGTATAGCCTATATATAGACATGACACTCACGACTACACAGTAAAAAAAAAACGTAAATTTAGCCCTATAACAGGCTATGAAGGCCCAAATTTGGTGGAAATGTATAGCTCTACTCTTTAACCTCGGCGCTAGAT
>BLKM01000325.1:1736630-1783105 GCA_013340265.1 Coptotermes formosanus | reverse complement strand
GGGGGGGAGAGTGGTCAAGGCCATTCCCCGGCCGCTTGACCTGACCACCGCGAAAGAGACCCGAACTGGGTGGGCTCCAGGACCCGTCTGGACGGGTGTGAAAAATCTCGCCTCCACCGGGACTTTATTTTAATTAAATTCCTTTATTCATCCCTACGCGTGTACAGCAATTCCAGACCACACGATCTGCCACACATTAAAACTCTGTTCATTAATTTCAGACGTCTGTTATGCTACCGTTCTCTTCTGTCATCTTTTATTGTCACCTTTCCAAATCGCCCATCTCACTGCCATCTTCCCTTGTCTGCTCACGTCTTAATGTGTCGGGAACCCGGTCAAGTCTTCGATCCCCGAACTTTCCATCCCGTAGCGAGTCTCTATACCGACAGAGCTATCCTGGGCCCACCACTGTTATTTCGTTACTCGTCTCTTCGACCCACAATCTCTGTTGCATCCGCTGTCTATCCACTGCTTGGCTGACTATTAAATTAGAACATTAGGAATTTATAACCGACAAGGACAACTCGAACTTGTCACAATATCATGACATTCACGACAAGTACCATATTCACTGCCCCGGGAGCGAACCCAGGCCTCGGAAGTCAGTGGCGTCAAAACACGATCTAACGACTCGGCATTCGGCTATACAGAAGAGGTAAATTCTGCTTCAATTACAAGTGAGACTCTGAAGCCATGATATCGCATAATTAACACAAACCCAGCAAAGTCACTGATCTGATACGTCGTGCTAATGACATTTTGTTTCCAGTGTCTGTACCAGAGATATCAGAACACTCGCGTCACCCCTAGGCTTCACATTCTCATCTAATATTCTCCTTGCGCCACATGTAAGACAGGGTTATCGGATGGACCTCGAGAAACGACACTCTCTCCCCGGCTTTCATCAAAATTCAATAATTTATAAGCAACAAACCCGTGAAATTTGCATATAATGCGAATGCAGCTTTCGTGTCAAGTCTGACGCCCCCTTACCCTTCCCTTCGGGTGCATAATGTGAAATCACCCATTCTTTACCGAATTGTTTCGCAATTTAACTTCGTCCACACTTCCCCCTGTCAACATCCGTCCTCACGTCACCCCTTCCTTCGGAACAAAGTTACCCGCTAGAAGAGCATAGCCAGGAGGGGCTGCTGCTTTTGCATATGCTTTCAAAACTTGTTATTCTAGACCCAAAAAGATTGAATCCTCCCCGCCACGTTCATCTTCCTCTCCGCGTCCTCAAATTAAAATATTTCCTGAAAGTCAAACTACCCTGAAAACCACTTTCTCTCCACCAGCCCCTCTCATAGGACTCATCTTCACTGACGTTACCAGTATAACATTTTAATTTGATCCCCTCTTTCACCCACCCACAGCCCACTTATTAGTCTCTTCTTTGTGTACTACGACTCCTCTTACTCTTTTCTATTCAAAAACTCTGTTTTCCTCTCTTTTTTCAGCCCTTTTCTTCCAACCGATCGCCCACAACCCCCACCTCCAGCCCATCAGCATCCTAACAGCATCACTCCACCCCCATACAACCCTCTACAACCCCATCGCGGCATACACAAAGAGGAAACCACACTCAACCTAGAATTTAATCAAATGCCAATTAATTAGAGTGCAGCAGGTAGTGTATAACCATCATATCGACTGGCAGACCAGGCACCAGAGCCGCTACGCAACTTTAAAACAATTTCCGCTATACACAGGGCCAGTTCAAATGTCTGCCAGCAAAACTACACATGAAAACGGAAGTGTATATATATATATATATATATATATATATATAATACATGTTCAATAGACAAAGGAAGCTATGTCAATAAGTTGCTGCATCTCGCATTCCAGTGGACAACTGTTAACTGCAAAAGCATTATAAAATAAGAGGGAAATGTCAAACATTTGCCGGGAATTAAACTGAAAACCACACAGCTGACTAGCTGGATTAGTCAGCGTAATGAAAACATACGTCAAAGTCTAAAACAGCATTATTAGATGACTTTACTATCCCCACGCCGCTTGCCGATAATACAGTTAACTGCCTTCCCGGCTGCCGGTCAGAGGCGTGGGAAGGCAACACCGTGGGAAGATGTGCTACAGAGTTGTCAATCACAGATCGTACGTAGCTTCAAATGAAGATCAAATTTAAATAAGCTGAGTCAGGCATCTCAGTACTCAGTCTATGACGCCGTTCTAGCAGCTCAACCGTCCAAAGAAACCAATCATCAATTTCTGTCAGTTCAACCGTCCAACGAAACCAGTCATCAATTTCGGTCAGCTCAACTATCCCAGGAAACCAATTTCAGCCAGCTCAACCGTCCAAAGAAGCCAATCATCAATTTCGGTCAGCTCAACTATCCCAGGAAACCAATTTCAGCCAGTTCAACCGTCCAAAGAAACCAGTCATCAATTTCAGTCAGCTCAACCGTCCAACGAAACAAGTCATCAATTTCGGTCAGCTCAACTATCCCAGGAAACCAATTTCAGCCAGCTCAACCGTCCAAAGACATCAATCATCAATTTCGGTCAGCTCAACTATCCTAGGAAACCAATTTCAGCCAGCTCAACCGTCCAAAGAAACCAGTCATCAATTTCGGTCAGCTCAACTATCCCAGGAAACCAATTTCAGCCAGCTCAACCGTCCAAAGAAGCCAATCATCAATTTCGGTCAGCTCAACTATCCCAGGAAACCAATTTCAGCCAGTTCAACCGTCCAAAGAAACCAGTCATCAATTTCAGTCAGCTCAACCGTCCAACGAAACAAGTCATCAATTTCGGTCAGCTCAACTATCCCAGGAAACCAATTTCAGCCAGCTCAACCGTCCAAAGACATCAATCATCAATTTCGGTCAGCTCAACTATCCTAGGAAACCAATTTCAGCCAGCTCAACCGTCCAAAGAAACCAGTCATCAATTTCGGTCAGCTCAACTATCCCAGGAAACCAATTTCAGCCAGCTCAACCGTCCAAAGAAGCCAATCATCAATTTCGGTCAGCTCAACTATCCCAGGAAACCAATTTCAGCCAGTTCAACCGTCCAAAGAAACCAGTCATCAATTTCAGTCAGCTCAACCGTCCAACGACACCAGTCATCAATTTCGGTCAGCTCAACTATCCCAGGAAACCAATTTCAGCCAGCTCAACCGTCCAAAGAAACTAGTCATCAATTTCGGTCAGCTCAAGCATCCAAACAAACCAGTCATCAATTTCAGGCAAATCAACTATCCAAGGAAACAATCACCAATTTCGGTCAGTTTCAAAGTCCAAAGAAACCAGTCATCAATTTCGGTCGGCTCAACCGCCCAAAGAAACCAATTTCGGCCACTTCAACCGTCCAAAAAAATCAGTCATCAATTTCGGTCAGCTCAGCTATCCAAAGAAACCAATCATTTGCGGTCACCTCAACCGTCCAGACAGACCAGTCACTAAATTCGGTCATCCAATTCAACTGCTGCAGTGAGCCACCCCAGTTTTCGACATGTCACTCAGTCGGTCGATGATGTCGGCAAGCTGCTTCAATATATCACTGGGAGCAAGCCAGTCACAATGGTCCGGTAGATACACAGCCACTCCGCCAGTGAGACTGTTTGTTGATCAGAAAAAACACACATGAGGCAGACAGTCGGGTCAGGTCTATGACCTTTGTGTACATTAACTTACATCGACAGAAGCCACCAAAATAAAGAGAATTCCATTACGTGCGTGCTGTAATGTGATACAGAGTATGAACGTTGTTTGAGTTATAACTAGCAACCAGACCCATGAACACAGTGTGTACATCGGCCTCCACTGTGGGTGTATATACGTACATACGTTTATATACGTATACAAAGCGTTATTACAATATAGTGCTTGTTTATATTATGTATGCTAATCCCAGTGACCGCGCGGTCTCAGGCGTGGGTCTGCAGCCGTTCGCTTGCTGGGATTCTGGGTTCGAATCCCGCCGGGGACATGGATGTCTGTGTCTTGTGAGTGTTGTGTGTTGTCAGGTAGAGGTCTCTGCGACGGGCTGATCACTCATCCAGAGGAGTACTACCGAGTGTGGTGAGTCTAACTGAACGTGGTCCGGAAGCCTCGATAAAGGGGAGACCCTGGCACACATGGGTGCTGTTGCGCCACGAAAATTATGTATTCGTAAGCGTAAAAAACGTCTTTGTCAGGACCACAAAATCAACACTTTAATTACACAATGCACTCTATAACATTGCACTAAACCCCTTGCATATACATACATTTGAAAACGAGTTGTAACCAACAACGGCAGTTCAAGAGAGGCGACACGCGGATGCGGTAGGGTGTCGCATGTTTTTTTTTATCCGGCTGATCAGCATGTCTGTCTCCGATATTCCGCAAATTCCTAGTGGGTGCATCCAGATTTGTAGTGGGTGTACTGCACCTACGTGCACCCCCGCCTGGCTACGAGCGTTCCACCAGCTCGTCACTCATCACGTAATTTACGCGGACTCACCAGTACACATATATTTGCAAATATGGACAACAGTGACTTTGCTGCGGTCTTACGACAGATTAAGTGACAGGGAAACTATTCGTACGAATGCGCAATATTGACAGGTCAGAATTTTAAATTAATTTTCTTACGTGACGGACATCTGTTAAAGAGTAGCAAGCCGTCGGTCTTCTTCCTGTGTTTGGTTCTAAATGACCGTCGCATCATTCAGAAAAAAATTAATATCTGTCCGTCACGAAACTTTCTCAAATGCATTCGCAATCTTTGTACATGCTTTGACTTCTCTTGACTTCCAAGCTACCGCATCTGTAAACTATTCACAATATTAATACGTTTAATATGGATAAACTAACTTTCTTTGCAACAGACGGCCAAATTTCAACGCCAATCTTCTCGAATCGCACCGCTACGTAAGGCCACCTCGATTCAAATTCACACCAATCGACATAACCTTTTTTCCCACTGTGGCGCAACAGCCAATTCGTGCCTAGGCCTTCTCGTTGTTGACGTTTATAGCTCACACACAATTAGACACAAACAACCCGTAGGACTCCTCTGAACGAGTGATCAGCTCGTCGCAGAAGCCGCTACACACAACAAACAGAAGAGACAAACAGCCCTGCCCTCAGCGGAATTCGAACCCGCAATCCTATCAATCGAAGGACCACAGACCTACACCGTAGACCGCACGTCCACCGGGATCGGTTCGGCATAACCTACCTTCCCTAATAGAGGTAAAGGTCACCCTATAACGTGCCACAGGAACACAGATTGAGAGCAAAAATATAGCTCTACTCATTCTTAACCTCAGTGCTAGATGGGGTGGGTGGTTAACGCCACGCTCCGGCCGCTTTACACACTGTTATCTTCCTAATCCATCTAATATTTATCGTAATTTTCCTCTGAATGGTCGATTTCTGACAAATTAAACTAAAATAAACCCACGTGCATTTATTTCCCTCCACATATCAGTTGCAAGTACTGCCCATCTTGAACTACACTAATTAAACATATCCTATCGTAGGAGGAACATGTGGCCAGTACGTATAGATTTCGCTGCATATTTGGTTTGATAGTACGTTGATATACTTGGCTTTATCTACATTTAATTATAATTGAACTCGGTTATAACGTCATGAAAGGGACTGAATATTTTGTGTCTTTATAAACAAGTGTTGTTATAACCGGAGACTATAATGTTATGGTTAACAGTCCGGAATTAATTGGTACCACAGAATATCTGACGCTATAGGCGAAGTATCGCACAAACTGATGTCGTTATAACCGGGTTCGACTGTACACGACGATTTATTGACGAATCTATAAACCACTTCAGCATTATTAGTTACAATATTTGCACTTTCGCTTTAACAAATTAATTCAATTACACCGTTAAGTATTTCAACGAGACCTCTTACACAATACTAAGTATCCTTTCTCCCCTACTTGTGGGTTCCTTGGTTGTTGCTGGCCGTATGAAGATGGTATAATGCATAAAACGATCTATGTTGTATACACAGCTGTTTCGGCGCTACGAAACGATACACGGTTCAATGCATAAAGCGAGCTATTTGATATCTGTAAGGTTTGTCGCCACACGATGACACTGAGGACAATAATGGGAAAGATGCCTGGTTCAAATCTCGGCTGGTCATCGCCCTCTTGTTTCAGCTTCTTCGCTCTTTTCGTCAGTTCACCGACGCAAATAATGCGACAGCACCTCATGATCAGGCTATGAACGTTTCTCTCCAAATCCTTTCCGACTTACCACTCGTCAATAATTCTACCATTCAACTCCATACAGCCTGAGATAACTAAGAATGTCGCTAAATAAACCGCAAAAGACTCTGACACCTATGTCCATGCCTCCGGACCAAGCGTCATTTCCCTCATGCGTGCTACAGATCGAGTTCATCCCATTATCGTTATTTATTCACAGCAACAATCTCTCTACCTCATTTCCTGTCGCCCTTTCTTACATCATCCTTCCTACGTCCAAATGTTCTCCTCAGCACTCTGTTCTGAAATCATCAATCTTATATCCGTCTGATACCGGAAACCCCCGAAGAAGTTGGCTGGCACTGACAACAACAAACATTAAAAGGTAAAGGTCGACCTATAACATGCCATTAAGGCCCAAGGGGGAGTAGAGGTATACCTCTATTCTTCCTTTAACCTTAACGCTAGATGGGGTGTTTAACGCCACGCCCCGGCCGCTTTTCCCCCCCCCCCCCCGGTAATAGACCCGGTACTCATTGTACCGGAGGCTGGCTGGACGGGTGCAGCAAATCTTACCTCAACCGGGATTCGATCTCTGGACCGTCCAGCCCGTAGCGAGTCACTATCCCGACTGAGCTATCCCGGCCCAACAACAACAAATATTAAACTTTTTAATCAAGTACGTTCCATGTTTGGCGACAGAGTGCCATCACTCATAGCCTGTGGTTATATTAGCTGACTCCACAATTTCCTTCACTCTGTGGCATAATCATGGTGCACTTGAAATGAAATTATGCACCTTTTCGTTGCAACAGTAAAAGCTGGTTCCCATTAACAACTCTACAGGCTCATAGATTCTGGAACACTACCAATTTACATCGTACTTTCTAAATTATAAAGTGACATAAACATCGCACGTGACCGCGAAATGACACTTCCGTGCATTCTTAAACTTATTCATATAACAACTGCAAGAACAGTAAAACACTGAAAGGAAACTGGACTGCATTTTTCCAAGTCAACTCTAAGACACGGCGGTTAATATCATAACTGCGTGGCCAAAAATTAAGAGACCACATTTCTCGCAAGGTGCAGCTCTGTATGTTGCTTAAGCCTCTCAGAATAAACAGCGATTATTCCAGTAAACAGTACTAACCAGATGATCTTTGTGATGCAGAAGCACAGGTTTTCGGCGAGGTAAGAAATCTTAATTTTTGTTCATATGAATTTCAGCCTTCAAAGAGCTAATAACAAAAGGAATAGGCCATACTTCGTGCAATTAGCCCTTTAGGGACGACGCGCATCTGTTTTATATAAGGACTCAGTGCGTACCGCGCTGTAAACACCCTACACTTCGGTTATAAAAACCAATCTCTTAATGTTTGATAAGGCAAAAGTTGCTGTTTGTTCTGAGATCCGTACAAAACACATAAACGCAATGTGGGCACCACGTAGAATTTTTTAATGTTAAACCTAGTTGTATGTAAAGTTACCGCAAGGCTTTAGAAGGTTAGTTCACATGGGAACAGTGTGCTGGTAGGGAAAAAATGGAAGACGAGAGAAATGAATATAATGAAATAAACAATGACAGAAAGGGATAAAAAACTGAACAATGCTTTAAGCGATTTAGGCAGGCGAAATAGTTGGTGTTAAGTCTGAAGAACAAGACCGAGTAAGTGGCTTTGTTTCCTCGTGGTTGCTAGTAACAACGAAACACGTAAGCACTGGGGCCATGCATATTGCAGATCTAGAGGAGAAAGTGAGAGAGAAAAGACACAAATTGAAATTTCGACGTCAATATATCGATTTGAAACACGCATATTGCCACCAGATGGCTCTTTCGTGCATAAACTCTTGTCCTGTCTGGTTTACGTTACGTTACGTTACACATTTTACTTCTTCGAAAAAGAGAAACTGTTGGTCAGAAATTATAACGACGGCCACATTAATGATGGCCACCAACCACCTTCATGGCGTTCTGTTACAGACAGAATTAAAAATATCTGAATTTTACACGCCACGTTCTTTCCATTTATATCGATTTCTGTAGTTATTCTTTTTGTACCTGCAATGCAAGATCAGCAATTTTATTTCCACTGTTTCAGTCATCGTCGCCTTACAGTCATCCTGTACGTTTATAATGCAATCCGTCGCCACGTGCAGCCACCCATTCTATCTATACAATCCTGTGCGCTATTACTGTACGTAGCACCCTCTTCCACCAACTCCTTCATGTGTAGGGCTTCGAAGTCCGCAATATCTTCAACCAAAAGATTGCTATAATTCTTTTGTTTCAGGTTTTTCACCTCTACGTAAGTCTAAATATCTTTCTGCTATAAGTCTACTACAGCCCACAAGGTCATAATTAATTTCGGTATTCCCTTCCTTTCTAACCGTTCACAGTGGCGGAAGTCATGTCTGTAAATCATATGTTCGTAATCACCTCCAGTGACCAACACATCTAATAAGATAAATGGGATAAAAGTGCAATATAACCTTTTAAAGCCTAGCGGTAACTTTACGTACCACCAGGTTTAATATTAAAAAATTCTACGTGGTGCCCACATTGCGTTTATGTGTTTTGTACGGATCTCAGAACAAACAGCAACTTTTGCCTTATAAAACATTAAGAGATTGGTTTTTATAACCGAAGTGGAGAGTGTTTACAGCGCGGTACGCACTGAGTCCTTACATAAAACAGATACCCTTCGTCTTTAAAGGGTTAAACTCTTAATTCACGGGACCTACAAAAAACCAATTAAATGTACAAAATATGAGCACGCATCCTCCAAAGTAGTTGCAAAGAAAAAGTAACCGTCTGGATTTGTAGAACTAAAATAAGGTGAACTACTCACCATTTCTGTTTTCACTGTCGGCTGGTTTCATTTGTATTGGATGATGCATCTGCAAAGAGAAATGAAACATAAAACAAACACGTATTTCAGCGCTTCGGTGTGTTGATAACAATAAAAACTGCCAACGAAATCACATTATCAGTAAATTTTGGTACTTGAGACAGAACTTCAATAAACTGGTCATCAGCGAACACCACAGTAGGAGTAACAAGTAAAACACGATCCATATAAACACAGAATGTAATTAAGAATCACCCTGTATATACAGGTGCAATTAAACAAAGCTAGCAGATGAAACACAGAAACAAAGTTAGCTATTGGTTTTCTTTCACACTGCAGTATGAGGCCGCTGAACAAACCAGACAAGTAAACAGATGGTACAAGTGTTAATAGTCTTGTGTTCGGTTTGAACGGGATCACATATATAGCTCAACACGTTTGGCGTTACGGGTATGTTAGACAATAAACCACTGTCTCTGAGTGTAACGTCAGCTAACAAGAAGTACACCAACACCTCCGGCACAATACGCTGAAAACAAGACAACTTCCAAACTTGCACAACCCCCCCCCCCCCTTCCATCTGTTTATGGTGGGCACAGAACTGATGAAATAAATGCTTTAGTTATTCATAAAGCTACAATGCTAGTATCACTATTACCATCAGCTTGGCAAGGAGCATTCAGAAAAAAATGCAACATGTCGAGCCACGGGAAGAACGTCTACATATAGTAATAATGGCCTATTTGTCCGTACTTTTTTCTTCCTACAGAACTTCAACTGGAACTACAAGAAACCACGACCACAGCGGCACCAAGAAAGGGCCATCCTGACGTCACATTCTCTTCAGTAACATTCCAAGCAGTACGACGGGCACGTCAATCCTGACGTCACACGTCTGTTACCGGCCCATTGCCACCATCAGCAGAACTATACGAAAAATGCGCATTGACGATTTCGAAAATACAATTACACTTTCAAAATTCAGTATCAAAATTTAAGATGTTGATCTGTTAACAGCGAAGAAATTAGCAAAACAGTTATTTAAACTTTTAAAACGCAAACTCCCAAGTTCTCAATACAATTATACTGAAAGCAACACAGATAAACGGGCGTTTGTTACACTGTATTGGCTGGGCCTGCTGAAACGTCGACATATCTGTGAAAAAGAAACAAGCATATGGAGAGAACAGAAAAATGGAAAAGATGAAGGGAAATGAAAATAACACAAATGAATAAAAATGGACCTGAATGAGGGGAGGAACATAGAAAAAAAGGCAGCATAGGAGGGGAAATACAGTTAGCATAGGAGGTGATGCCCATCCCAGTGGCCGCTGGGATTGTGTGTTCAAATTCCGCCGGGGGGCATGGATGTCTGTCTTTTGTGAGCGTTGTGTGTTATCAGGTAGAAGTCTCTGCATCGGGCTGATCACTCGTCCAGAGGAGTCTTACCGAGTGTGGTGTGTCTGTGTTTGTTCTCAAAACCTCAACAATCAGGCGATCTAGGCCACAGGAAAAGAAAATACATCGTACAGCCAGCAAAGGACACTGTACTCTTCGCAAAGGACAATCCTAGACAAATAAGCATTTGGTTTGCGACGCCAGCTGTATCTAGACGACAAGATATATAACGTCGAATTGTCGGATGATTAAATGGGGCACGATCTTGAAGGAAATAGGCATCGTGTAATAAACGCACTGTCCCAGATTTTGTCAGGATGAACTGAGGTAACGAAACAACCCCCCCCCCCCCCCCAACCATGACAGCAAGTGTCCTGACTGAGATTCGAACCCGAACTTCCCGAATACAATTCTAGAACGTTACCGCTACAGTAACCTGCTCGGTTAAATGGCTGGATATATGCGAATTTCGGTATAAAGCTGGAATGGATGTGGACACTCGTATTGCAAACAAAACGCTTTCTACTCTAATTACACTCTGAGGACCGGACTTTAAAACAGCAAGAGAGTTTCATGTGTACACGAACCCAATAGCTTTTTAATTTATTAACAGACTCTTTTCGACTAGAGAACAAGTTGGTAATATTTTCATGAATGGCTGAGCTGCACACAGCCCTGAGGTTTATTCCATAATAAACGGAATCTCTCCTCTTGCAACGGTTTTATGCAAGTACAACACAGACAGAATTACCGCCGCCCCCCCCCCCCCATCGCACCAACACTTGCTTCCACGATGTTTAATTAAAAGTGTAATCGTTAAGAGGCTCATACGCAAACTGTGAAGTGCCTGTAAATAATAAATACGCTTTAAAGTAGCGGAGTTGAAATGATATTTGAGATTTTTATACGGGGAATCCCTTGCATTCATTTTCACGTAGTCCCTAATAAAAACGTGACTACCTGAAACTTCCATTTGCGCCTACGTACCATGCCCCGGAAGTGTAAAGGGTAATAGGTGTTGACAGGTTCACGCTCTGGCCGGTTTACACACGGCAAGTCCCCCCCCCCCCCCCAGTATCCACCGCAAAACGGAGAGACAGGCCCCACGCACGCGTTTGGACACGACGTGTACTGTGAAATTCCTTTCCCTGCAACACAAACGAAATAACAATCCAATCGAGCACCCGGAGACCGTTTAAGACAGCTGAGGGACTCCCCTACAACTGAGACAGAACAAGTAAGGTTCATCCTATAACAGGCCATGAAGGCCCAGAGCAGGGCTGTGGAGTCGAAGTCGAAGTCGGAAGGAATTTTAAGTGAAGTCGGAGTCGGTAAAAATGTACCGACTCCGACTCCGACCTCAGTCTAAAATCTTAACTAGATACTCCAACCCCAGAGCCCTGATAGCTACAGTAACCATTAGACTTATACTTAAATATAGGTTATAAGTCAAAAAAGTAGCCTGATGATTCACGTGGTGGCGATGACATGTCTTATAGGCTTACCGTTATTAATACATATTGAGCTTTTATGAAGGAGTCGGAGTCGGAGCTTTTGTGTGCCGACTTCACAGCCCTGGTTCAGAGGGAGAGTTGAATTATAACTCTACTGCCTTTAACCTCGGCGCTAGATAGGGAAGGATGGTTAAAGCCACGCCCCGCCCGCTTTAGCCCCGAATAAGAGACCAAGTACCTATTGTATTCATGTCTTGGCTAAGTGAAAATACGGTCAGTCAGCAATGACCCGCATGACACAACCGTGATCTGCAGTAATGTTGCATTTGTTTACATAATAAGCTAGCTGCATACAAGTGCTCTTGGTGGTCTATGCTGTGTCTCGTATAATCAGAGGCCGCGGTGCACGTATACATAGCAATGGTGTTCTGTGCACTGTGCACAAAGCCTACAACCGTTCCAAATGCACGAACTTCGCCATACAGATACGATGCTGTTGATACTTAAAAAGGTAAAGTCCTCCCTATAACCAACCATGAAGGCACACAGATAGATTAGAGGTGAGTGGTCAACGCTAGGCCCCCGGCCTCTCTAACCCCTGGAAAGATCCCTGTTACCAAATGTGCAGGATACTTGGCGGGCCCCAGGGCCGCTCTGGACGGGTGTAGAGAAGA
The DNA here is from genome assembly GCA_013340265.1 of Coptotermes formosanus. Taxonomy (NCBI): domain Eukaryota; kingdom Metazoa; phylum Arthropoda; class Insecta; order Blattodea; family Rhinotermitidae; genus Coptotermes; species Coptotermes formosanus. The sequence continues at coordinate 1,770,532 of BLKM01000325.1, read as the reverse complement.
GAACATGCTCTTCGCCCCAAGGGAATCGAACCCCCAACCGTCCAGCCTATAGCAAGTCGCTATCCCGACTTTGTCGTCTCGGAGCGCATGTGTTAACGTGAAAAACGTGTAATTAGATGCATCGAATCCTGCTTAATTAATTCCAAATATGACTTGCAACTGTATCTTTGCTCGTTATTATTAAATTTTTATCATCATTTCATTTCTATCGGAATTTATTTCTTACACACAGGTTCCACTCCGTTACGTCAGACAGGGTGTGAGGCTGTGACATGGATAAAACTGGCTCACGAGATGCTCGAATGATAAAGGTGATTTACATTCGTATTCAATTACAACATGAAATGTCCTTTCTTCTGATTAACCACCCACAGCCTAAGATAAGTTGGCTTAGATCAAAGGTTCCCAACCTTTTATGTATGTGACCCCTAAAGTAGCAAATGGTATGTGACCCGCGACCATACCGTGGACACGGCAATAGTCAGTGATATTTACTGTGAATGAACTAATACTAATGCATTTTCTTAAACACTATATAACATGGCCACTTATGAAAAAAAATTAAATTGTTAATGTTACTTGTCAAATCCGGTATTTTTTGGGACAATGTTAAATACACAAAACATGCAAGAAATAAATCTTTATTTAAATAGCCCACACATGTGCTGGTTGGACAAACCGTTCGCGCCTAAATAAAAAACTTGTGAAATACTGAATATACGGAATGGTACACAAAATTAACAGAAAAATAATGTCAAAAATGTATTGCCTGAAAGATTTAATACACGCTGGCTATTTATTTTAAATAAAGCTTACTAAATTACTAACACTTAAGTTAATGAAAAAAAAAGAAAATGGAATAAATTCAGGCCTATAACGTACTGCACATATGGGTATTTACATTTTCTCGATAATTCTAATTGAATTTAGATAAAAATTCTTATTTTTTTTCATAATTATCGAGCTCTCCACAAACCCTCTCGCGACACTACTACGTCAGACCACCCCGCGACCCTCATTTGGGTTGCGATCTGACGTTCGGAACCACTGCCTTAGGTACAAATTCGTCAATTGGTCAGTCAAAGCAATACTACCGAGAGCAGTGAACTGCAGCTCGGCCCGAAATGACGCCATACCATTTAAAGTTCAAGAGAAAGACTGAGATAGAAAGAGGGTATTCTTGGCACAGTGTAATTTTGAAGTGGCTTTTGACAGATATGGCAGATGTCAAAAGGAAAGGCGTCACGACGGACGAAGAGAAAACACGGTACAATGAAAACGAAAAAACAGTCACGCAACCGATACCGTGTTTGTGGCCCATTACAAGGGACAATCAAGAGCTCGCCACTGATATTCACCTGCTGCGTGAGTAGCACACAGCATTAAACCTTTAAAGACTACGCGTATCTGTTTTATATAAGGACTCAATGCGTACCGCGCTGTAAACACTCTCCACTTCGGTTATAAAAACCAGTCTCTTAATGTTTTATAAGGCAAAAGTTGCTGTTTGTTCTGAGATCCGTACAAAACACATAAACGTGGGCACCACGTAGAATGTTTTAATGCTAAACCGGGTGATACGTAAAGTTACCGCTAGGCTTTAGAAGGTTAACTGTAGCCTGGTGCTTGAAGTGGAATCAGTACACATTACTGTTTCTTAGTACGGCCGCTGACTTTGGCGGAAAAGTCGGACGCCCTGACTGGCAAGCCGGGCCGACCCGTAAGAAAAATTTCGCTTCAAGGCTGCACTGTCTACAAAAATTAATTTTATTGGCAATATGGTCATACGGTGCTGCATGTGTGCACACATTATGCATGAATGTATGGAAGATTTTCAGATTACTTAGCGTCGCTTTTTTTTCAACTACAAGGTTATACGGCGCCGAATAAAAAGAAAAGGTGACCAAGGATGGTGTATAGATAAAACCTTTGAAGGTCGTGCCCAATTTAAAGGCATCACTACCTCGACATTTGCTTTTACAAGGCGACGGAAATTAAGCGTCATAAGGATACTTTTTATCCGAGCTCATGACATAAGGATGTGACCGCAACAAACAGCTGCCTCATGTACGCTGGCCCATGCATATAGTACGTGCATTCGTACAACGTGGTGATGCAAGCAACACAAAATGGAAGCAGGACAGAGATAAAATTCTAACGACAAAAATATAAAAATAAAAATGAATGTGATAAAGAAAGGGCACGCTAAAGAACAAATCGAAAAAGAATGAAATAAACAACTATTTCCAATCTATACAGAAAACACTCCCTGCTTCTTGATTTTATTATTATCTTACGACATGTTTCGGCTGTACAAGGAGACCGCCATCAGGTAAGAATACGCAACAACAAAGGGAAGAAGTGTTAAGGCGGAGGACTCCCCTTTTATATTAAAATGTAAAATTATTTCACAATTCCGTCAACTATAAGGTTTGAGATGTAAAAAAGTAATTGTAAAATTGTAAAATTACAAAATACACAATAGTCTATTATTCCCTATACTTTGTAATTTTACAATTTTTTACTTACTTTTTAAACCTTATAGTTTATGGAATTGTGAAATAATTTCCATTTTAATATAAAAGGGGAGGCCTCCGTCTTAACACTTCTTTTCCTTTACAGGTGCGTAACTTTACCTGATGATGGTCGCGCTGTACAACCGAAACATGTCGTAAGACAGTAACAATATCAAGAAACAGGGAATGTTGTTGTGTTTGTCTGTACGGACTGAAAATAGTGGTACATACATGCATGACGGGAAAGAAAGAAAGAAAGAAAGAAAGAAAGAAAGAAAGAAAGAAAGAAAGAAAGAAAGAAAGAAAGAAAGAAAGAAAGAAAGAAAGAAAGAAAGAAAGAAAGAAAGAAAGAAAACACACAAACAAACAAAAGAAAGAAAGAAAAAGTAGTAAGGACTGAAGTGGAAGAGAGAAAGAAACCCGTAATACAGACAAGAAGAGAATGCAAAGACTGCTGTACATATTCTAACACACAGCATCGGCCAGAGCGACGTCCATTCTCATATCCGACGTAAGAGGAAGGCAGTTCTTAAGACGTGCCAAGCGCCAGTTACAGCCGACACTGGGTCGTACGCGCGTGCACATACACAATCTCCACATGTTCTAATTCTGAATCGGACGCCAAGCCATGCGTCTGCCTAGCATTCTTGGCACTATCTCCCATACCAGCACTTGAATAAACCTTTTGTCCAAATCTTTTACGTTATTTTATTCTCTTACACCCTACCCTATGATCAAATGCTGGCCGCGTTAACACACTTGGCCACCTGATGACAAAGTCCAGCCCTTATTACAAAGAAAACCTACTGCCTCTTTTCCAAGGAGAGATCAAACAGTACATCGCAGTAAATCAGGACTAGTAGCACTACATCCTGCAACTGGTGTACTTTTTCTGCCTAACACTCCAAGGCACTCGAGTCGATTCATCACCGTGGTTAAAAAAGCAGGTAATGAAACCTGTCATTTGGCTCATTTGTCCAGTTCACATTCCGTAAATCTATTAAATCTAAAAACTGCTATCACTGTGTCAGTGTTTATGGGCGAAACCTATTGCTAAGAAACAATGGATCATACAGGTTACTGTCGTAAATTCTGCAGTGCAGTCGTCGTGTCTGTCCGAATGTTTATTTGTTGCTTACAGAATAAATGGTAAGAAGGTGCACAGCCAGTGCCCACCGGGGGACGGGGGCGGGGGGGGGGGGGGGAGAGTCGGTACAATTTACCGGGGTCCGATGATCCGTATGGTGGCCTGGGGCCCGTATATATAGCATATGTTTTTTACTTCTCGGTCATATCATTACGTCTCGTGTCTATCCGAATGTTGATGATACTGAAAAAACAAATGAAAATAATGTACAATGAACGTTAATTCATATTTAAGTTGAAATTAAGCAGACGTGTTTGTATCTTTGGTTAATACATATCCAGCGTGAATGATTGGAATGAATGGAAGACACAGAAATGTCATGCGAGCACAGATACGGAGAAACTACGAACGACTCGAATTATGATGGCGACTGTACGTTACGTCGTTTCCGGAGTGGGACACACAAAATCACAGGCCGCTTGGTTTTTGTTTCACAGAGTGTACACAGCCAGTATCGACGACGGTGGAGCAGTACAAATTAAGCAACAGGTTCACAATCGATCACTATCGAGATATCGTAAGCAGGGAGATATAAAATCGATACCTCTTCAATGTCGACATTCATTTACAATATTCTTCACGCTCAACTGTTTCTTCAGCCTCAGTTCGTAACACACACAGCACACACTGTCTCAATTACAGAAACTCCTTCTTCGGTTTTAGGGCTACCACATAGACAGCACCGTCTGTCTCAGATAAAACATGGCGAGTCGTTATAAACATACGCAGGTCTTTGTGTAAAGTGGCTTGTTACATTTGTCAAATTTTAACCAAAATCGGAATACGATAACATATTATAATAGAAATCCCGAGTAACGAAATTTCATGAAAATCCGTCTAGTAGGGCTCGTCTTGACACGTGCGAACGGACATGCATGATGAAGCAAACAAACGTTTGTCGGCTTGCGCAAGGGCCGAATGATGAGTCACTGAAGATGTGCAGTACGTGCTAGTCTGACGAGAAGAAAAGCTGACAGTTTTTGTTTAATGCACACAGCACTAAACTGGAATAAAACTAAGCGAATTTGTGTCCCCATGCAAAGTGAAAGGCCATACCTGCCGATCTCTGTCAAAGTTAGGCCATTTGTAATTTTAGTACTGCCTCAAAACTTCATAAACATTCATAAAGGATTATGGAATTACGAAGACGGCAGTTATGCAAGTTCGCAAATTGGATTAAAAAAATTGGAGACGCAAAAACCGCACGATTAGGCTTTACGTAAATCGCAGAAAAGAAAAAGCACACACGGCCAAACTATCTCATTAAATGGGGAAAGGGAGGGGGGAATAAATTAAGAATTTAACTTTTAATGCCCATTATGCAACAGAACAGCAGTTGACAGTCCATTAGTTGGAATGACAGAATGAAGCTTCTGTAAAAACAAATTTAAAAACAAAAATTACTTTCAAACTAGCAGAGCTGATTGACATAAAAGTGATTTCCTGTAACATTATAATGAATAACGCAATGCTGAAAATGAAGACAGTTATGAAACAGTACGAAGCATATCTGTTTTACACATAAGGACCCAGTTCGTACCGCGCTGTAAACACTCTCCGTCTCGGTTATAAAAATCAATCAGTTAATGTTGTATAGGGAAATAACCGTTGTTTGTTCTGAGATCCGTACAAAACACATAAACGCAATGTGGGCACCATGTAGAATTTGTGAATGTTAAAGCTGGTGGTACGTAAAGTTACCGCTAGGCTTTAAAAGGTTAATGGAACTGCGAGTTTACATACGTAAATCATTCAGCCCTTGGCACCAAACCGAAACTGTCCAGTTGTGTCATTTACGAAGGTAACCACGCGATTTAACTGCATATCAAGTGCACGGTTTCTTGAAAACTGTTTTTCGGTCGACGGCCGCACTCCATAGCCTCTCTTACGCGGTCTCATGGACCCTCAAACAGGGTTGTATGAAAACCAACAATTAATAACACTACATTCCGCGCGCAGCGGGAAGGCTTAGCCACGAGAACAGACTGGGCCATGGTTAAAATCAAATTACAGCAACTACATGCGAAACCAGGCTCTTCCGTTGCCAATAAACTGTGGCTATCAGTGCCTAGTGCATGTGCGTCCATAGCAGAACACAATGAAATGCCACAAAACCAGCAATCAAAACCAACACATCAATACAGCGTGCTTTCAGTTTCTCTCTGCGTCACAGTTATTTAAATTGCATTGCTTGGCTAGATGCAGATGTTGTAACGCCAGTGATATACGGGAAGGGAAATTCAGAGAATTTGAAGGTAAATTTCATGTGAAGCTGAAGTTTGAATAATAACAGAAAAGGACTGATTGTTTACGTAAAAAAGTTCCTTCTTGGAGCTCGTCACCCTTGAATGTAGGACCCATAGGTTTCACAGAAACGTCGGTACCGAATTACCACTCTAGGCTGCGTAATATACCAGACAAGTGCAGACCTCAAGCTTTAAAAACACTGAAGCAGATGCGATACTATTTTTTCCGTTGTTTATATAAAATGTACAAAACTAATATATAAATGATGGCGTTTCGTACTTGTCGTTTACATTCGAAATTATTCAACTAATTTCGATGGGATTTAGTAGAATTACATTCTGAACCCGAAGTTCAATAATCATTGTTAAGAAATACCGTCACCGAACACGATACTGTGTCAGTTCCACCCACAGCCCACCCTCGGCCCATCCACACACCTCTTTCCTATCAAGTTCCCCGTATCTCATCAACCTCACAAGTGACTGCTCAATTTTAGAGAGATTCCTCTACGCAAAAATCATGCACTTATTGTCTTTTTTATCTGGGATATATTTGTATTCCCTCTTTACCATTACAGAAAAAGTAACAAAAAATAACACCTGCAGACACCACAACAAAGCTTCCTTAACCCCTGCTAGGTCCAACTATTTTCTTCAAAATGCATTTTCGTAAAAATGAAAATCATGCCCTTCCATTATAGAAAATACTACCAGTTAAATCGATAGAACTTAAAAAATAAAGCTATCGTATTAACTGTATTATACAAAACTACATAACATTTTTGCTATGCTGGCTGAAAAAAGTCCCTCAAATAAAGAGAAAGAAACGAAGAAAGATAAGGAGCACGAAGAAAGGATGGGTGGATTAACAAAGTGAAAGAAAAAGAAGTAAAGAATGCAAATAGGAAACACCGTACATTGGTGAGGGGACGGGGGCTATAAATCCTAATTAATGTTTCGATTTGTATTCATAAACTGCCTTTCGTATTTCACTATCGACTGCTGCTGGTAACACACCTTATTTATGTGACCTTCTCTTTTTCCTCTTATTGAACCTGTATTTAGTTCCTCCGAACAACTGTACACCTCAGGGCTTTGTTATTCGAAGGGAACTTCAACTTAGGTAGTTACATTATTTTGTCCTGTATTTTTTACATCGAAACTGACGCACAGGTCATTTCTTGACAGTGCACCATCTGCTAACAATATCAGTGAACCTGACACACAGAAATGAAGATTAACCTTTCAAAGCCTAGCGGTAACTTTACATACGACCCGGTTTAACATTAAAAAATTCTACGTGGTGCCCACATTGCGTTTATGTGTTTTGTGTGGATCTCAGAACAAACAGCAACTTCTGCCTTATAAAATATTAAGAGAATGGTTTTTATAACCGAGGCGGAAAGTGCTTACAGCGCGGTACGCACTGAGTCCTTATATAAAACACACGCTTCGTCTTTAAAGGGTTAAACCGGGCATCGTAGAGATATCAGGCCATTCCAGTGTATTCGTAAACTCGAAAAGAAAATAAGTTATCGTGGCGTAAAATTTTGTAACTGAAGAACCTAAACGAATGTCATGACATCAGTGCAACCCGTAGCCGAGTGATCATCATCTGTTTCTAACGCTGAAGTAAAATAATGTCCGCCACAAATTTAAGAATGATCGCGAGGTTTAAACACTTGTGACATGATGGCTGCTAACACAGGACACGGACTGATATCAACAGGAAAGATAAAAGCTCCTTATATATTACCACACACGCCTGATGTGGAAAAGTCGTTGGACAGCAGTGTAATTAAATCTGCAGCTTCTTACTGAAGTTACAAATAAGGAACTCAAAACACATGCGCAGTAAACTTAACCTTGTGACCGGCTCCTGCACATAAGTTCAAACACGAGTACGTCTGGTTTGATTTACGACAGATACGTAATACCGACAAAGAAAAAAAGACGGTACTTTATGTAATAACGGGTGATGCAATTTTAAAATTTTCCGCACACTGAATTGTTTACGCATTCCGATGTAACACAGGACAGGCACAAGGAAGTACAGGCTGCCCCGAAATGGTGGCAACACAGCCTACTGTAACACGGTACAAAAACCCAAATTAGGACCAGCACTAATAGGAAGAAGCGTGATTTCAGGCTTCCGCCGCGATGTAGATAATATGTGCACTCTTCTTGGATTTTATACAGCGTAGAGTGGTACTTCTTGGAATTCTTGACCGTTGAAGATGGGACCGATAGGTTGTCCCGAAACGTCGGTATAGAATTACCACTCTACGCTGCGTAATATGCCAGAACAGCGCATATCTCAATAGGTAAGAAATTTACTAACATGATTTCTATGTAACATTAACATAACTGACAAAATGTGACTGCACATTCAAATGTTACGGGCCTCTTTTTATGATACACGTCCTGCCATGCGTATTATAGTGCGAACAGTGAAACAGGATGGCGGGTGACAGTCTGTCAGGCAGAGACACAGTGAGGTGTAAGTGCACAACGTTGCGAGTTTTATTCCATTCGAACGCGTATATCATGCAACCTACCATGTTATTAGGGGCGTCAAGTCTGTCTGTCCGTCCGTCCGTCCGTATGTAACAATTCGCCTCCCACTGGACAGATTGTCATGAAATTTGATAGTAAAGCATCTTTCGAATACCTGTCGAGAAAATTCAAGTTTCATTAAACTTTTAAAGCCTAGCGGTAACTTTACATACCACCAGGTTTAACATTAAAAAATTCTGCGTGGTGCCCACATTGCGTTTATGTGTTTTGTACGGATCTCAGAACAAACAGCAACTTTTGCCTTATAAAACATTAACAGATTGGTTTTTATAACCGAAGTGGAGAGTGTTTACAGCGCGGTACGCACTGAGTCCTTATATAAAACAGATACGCTTCGTCTTTAAAGGGTTAAAATCTGACAAGAATAACGGGTACTTCACATGAAGACATTTATGATCATATCTCGTTCAATTCTTCTTAAAATGACAAATGTGCCGCACAAAATTTGTAGAGAAAATCAAAACAAACATTTTATATTCAATAACGTTTTTCCGAAAATGGCGCCGTTTATGAGATAATGTGTAAAAATATAATACAGTCACACAGGCCACAGATGACAATATAATACGGCGCATGCGCTTTGCATGCTGGATAAGTAAGGCCACAGACACACACTCAGAATGTGTAATACTTATTGCTTTTCCACGGCAACAATGGTTACGCGAACGCGCGTCAATGTTACGTTTATACGTACATTGCATGTCTTGTTAACAATAAATATTTCATTGTTACCACATTTCATATCACTGCCTATTTACTTCCGCTAGATTTTGGCTCGCTAAAAGCGCGTCTTTCTCTCGTAAGCCTGGCACTGCATTGTCTCAACAATGCTGCTTACAATTAGCAACTTCCTACACTTGCGAGACACTGTGTGCAGTCCTTAAAGCAAGGCCTGACTGCAGATTTCTCACCACGTAACATTCAGCAGTGTTCCAGTTTCCTCTACGGCGGCGGCGGCTGCGGGTTGATCAACTTATGCCCAATATTTGTCCATCTTATAACCTTTAAAGCAACTGACGGATTCTCACGAAATATGTTGTATACACCATAACACTAGAGACCGCTCCGCCAGCTTTTAATATCGTGTGATTAAATGAAACCAACACGGCAAATGTGCGATTTACATTTAGCAGCCGTAGCGACAGACTATGCATGATTTTGAAACTGTTTGTAGCAACAGACCCCAAAGTCTACATACCTTTTTTCGTAGAATGTAACAGAACGGAATGGAGGACACCTGACAATTATTAGCTTTAGGTCTGATTACAATAAATAAGGAACAATCGTGATTTCTTCAGGCTTCCGCCGCGATACTGATGAGATTTGCGCTCTTCTGGGGTATTATGCAGCGTCGCATGGTAATCCTTTAACGACGTTTCGGGACAACGTGTCGGTCCCATCTCTTTAAAGGTCAAAAGACACTTAAAATGGGACGGACAAGTCCCAAACCGTCGGTAAAGGATGAACATTCGACGCTGCGTAACAACCCAGAAGACCGCAAATCTCAAGTTAAGGAACAATCGATGATTATTTGTCACATTTACGACGTGGTAGGATCAGTATATAGGTCCAACTGCAGACGGGAGGCTGAGGAGGCAAGCTGTTAAGTCGAGAAGCACTGCGCACGCGTCAACATGCATATTTTATCCACTTGAAAAAACGTCCACTGTGACTTGCAGCTATTAAAGTACTCCGAACAGAATAAATGTCTTTAACACAGGTATCACACTGTCTGGCCGATCCTGAGTGAGCCTAGTAGTGGCCACAGCGTGCCGACTGCAGCTCAGCTACTTGATTCAAATACATGTTTGCGGCGGATAATGAAACTGATGCCACGAACCTGCATGACACGTGCAGAAGAGTAATGACTGATCTGAGGAATTCTGACATGGCAGCAGGATGCAAGTGTTACTACATCGTGACATGAAATTCCATTCGCCATCAGATGTCTCCACACTTGAAAGTTCCAGTGCTCGTCAGCCTAAGGTGAGATGACTCACGATTGTATTATGACCCGCAAATACTGCGTGAATACTAAACAGGCAACAGACACGTTACATAAATTCTAAAAGGTTTTGACGACGGTGTATAATATTGTGTGGTGATGGGTTTATGGACTTTAATCCATCGTCCGATGAGTAAAATATTAATATTTTAATTCATTAGTAAAATATTTTTATATTTAAAATATATTTAATTAATAAAATATTTTTAATATTTTACTCTTGGGACGATGGATAAAATCCATAAACCCATCCCCATACAAGATACGTTACAACACCAAAGCAATAACCAGACGCAGTTCTGGCAATTTGGAAAACGTTTCCTTCAGTCGCCCAACGCTGGGGCCCGTAAGGGTTACGCCGCCTTGAACGTTCTTTGCTTCACCCTGTCAAAACACGGCATTTGTGTGTTTCACGTCACTTCCCCATTAAACATGTATTACTTCCCCACACATCATAACAAGCCAATAACAGGCCTTTTTAAAGGTGGTGCAGTGTGTCTTCTGCGGTGCTGAAACTTGGATATTTCGGGAAATACATCATAACTACTGTAAAGTCTTTAAATGTGGTGCTGGAAACGGATGGAGACGACCAGTCGGAGGGATCGTGTGAAAAATAATGTATTTAAAAGAGTCAAGGAGGAAAGGAACATCCTACGTACAATAAAACTGTCATATCTTGCGTAGGAACTGCATTCTAAAACATGTTACTGAAGGAAAGATAGAAGAAAGGCCAGGAGTGATGGAAAGACGAGAATGAAGACGTAAGCAGCTACTGGATGAATTTACAGAAGCGACAGGATACTGGAAAATGGAGAAGAAAACTCTAGATCGCGATCTATAGAGAACTAGCTTTGGAAGAGGCTACGAATCTGTCATAAGACACACTACGTGGTGGTGGTGGTGATTCCGTTCATACCTCTAGGCTCTGACGGGCTATTACTCATGAATAGCACTTTGACCCCTCATCTGAGCTCTGCCACAATATTAACCTTTCAAGCTGCGTGGACAGTATACGTACAGGCAGGTTTAACATTAAACAGGCCTGCATTCTGTCCACACAGTGTATTTATGTGTTCCATTTAATCCTCAAAACAAACAGTGAACTTTCCTCTACGCAACATTAACCGTCTGGCCCTTCTAATGGAATCACATGTTCTCGTTGAGGTACGAGCAGTATCTTTATGTGAAATGTGCATCGCTTTTGTCTTGAAAAAGCTGAAGCATGCATTTGCTAACTTCACATTGCATTTTCCTGTATTCTAGCGATGAGATACCTGGAGTTCTGGCCAGTCACTTCTTTACTCAGCTTGTAACAGACTAAACAACCTACAATGGCGCCTTTAAACAAAACAAAATCAACGCTAATCGTAATATCAGCAGCCGCAGCCGTTACAAATTTATCTCCTTTTTAATTCGTATAAACTGGAAAACCTAACAAAAAATACTACGAATTATTTACAGTGAATTCCTTAACTTGGGGTACAGTCCTCATTTTCTTCACGTGGCCGGAGTCAAAGACCTGCGCCATAAATCTCTTCGAATGCAGTAAAAGAACAACTGAGTTTTGCTCAGATCCACCACCGAGTCTTCTTCAGCTGCAGTGTGTGACTCTACATACCAGCCCATCCTGTTAAACAGTCGTAACGCAGCTTACACATTGCAGCGCCCATTCGCCCCACTCTGACTGTCATACGTCCCCCCCCCCCCTTATGCCCAACGCAGTGGTCACAAGTAAAATACTGAATAATACCAACGCTATACTTACCCATGATTAATACATATAATACGTTTTACCGAATATTTTTGTCCGCGCAAAAGTTTCGAAAATTAGTAACAGAACCCCAAACAAAAGCAAAAAGCCGCTTACATAAAAATGCGATGGACTACCGCCTGCAAAGAAGAGAGACCAAGAAAACTGCGACGCCATATTTCCTTAATATTTCTTTCATTTTCCGTTCATCTAACATAGATAAAGCGAGGAATAAATTGGGACGTTCTTTCTTATAGTCCCTTTTCCTTCGTATTTCTCTCACTTCTCATTTATAGCTACCATGGAAAACAGCACAGTGGTAATAAGAAGTATGGCGATCTAACGAAAACGTGTCTATTTTGTAGTAAATGTTTACCGTGTACACCAATTTTATCAATCAATACAACCAGTACAATATTATATATAACATCTTAACAGTCCCGAAGACCTTGTTACAGTATTCAAGTGTATCCCTGCATATGGGCGAGAAGGCCGAAACATGTAGCAGATGTTAAATACGTTTGCGATCCACGTGTATCCTGCTGGTTGCTATTATCTGAGGAAATATGTCACTCTTTTGACGGCTAACTGCTGTTAAGTACACATGGTGAAACAAGTATGTACACACTTCACCTTTTAAAGTCTAGCGGTAACTTTGCATACCACCAGGTTTAACATTAAAAAATTCTACGTGGTGCCCACATTGCGTTTATGTGTTTTGTACGGATCTCAGAACAAACAGCAACTTTTGCCTTATAAAACATTAAGAGACTGGTTTTTATAACCGAAGTGGAGAGTGTTTACAGCGCGGTACGCACTGAGTCCTTATATAAAACAGATACGGTTCGTCTTTAAAGGGTTAACGTCCGCCCTAAGGGTTTTCATTTTTTGATTATACGATTTTCTACAACGCAAGTTCTCAAGAAAACGCGTGTCTTACGAGGTGCGAAATAAGATACTACGGTCTACATTCCTGTTCCAAATCAGAATCATGTGAAGCGGTTTTTTGTGTCAAAAAATCTTCAAAAAATCTAACTAAACCTGATTTCAGGCTTCCGCAGCTATGATCATGAGATCTGCGCTCTTCTGGGATATTACGCGGCGTCGTGTGGTAACTGTTTACCGACGTTTCGGGACAACGTATCGGTCCCAGTCCCATTTTCGAGGGACAAGAGTCCGGACTCTTGACCGTTGAAGATGGAACCGATACGTTGTCCCTAAAATCGGTAAAACATTACCATTCGACGCCGCGTAACATCCCAGGAGAGCCCAGACCACGCCAGTCTGACATTCCTTTGTCGTGAGCTGAAAGAAGTAAAAATTAAGCCGGTATTCCTTTAATTGCCCTTCTAGCAAGGTGCTTATGTACAGAGGGGCCGCATAATGCTTCTGCACCAACATGAACAGCATTCACAATGCACAACAGACTTGAAGCAAAAAATAATTTTGAAGAGTGGTGTGTGCGTGTGCGGGGGGTGGGGGGGGGGGGTGTGGAGGGAGGAGGTGGCAGAGAGCTCGCACAAAGGCAACTGATCTCATTGTCATTCAAGTCTCGCGATCCTAACGCCAACCGCGGCCAGACGCGACATCACGGAAACAAATGACTACCGTCACTACAGCGGGGACACTGAGCAAGGGCAAAATCGAACTTTAATAAATCTGCAGGTTTAATTGTGTACAACGTAAAGCCTTCAGAGAAACAATTACGTTCCTCACATCAAGCCAAGATAAACACACAAAGAACACACATATACACACACACAAACAAACTAGCATCTGATTCGAACACCATAAATATACAGGCTAATTCAACACAAACGCTGAAGATTTCTATAGCAACACCGGGTATTCTAAAATATACAGTACCACTAATATTTACTACGGTCATATCGTTCGTAAGAAAAATCATGTTGTTTAGCCAAAATTTATGCACATACTACGTGTAGGATGCATGCTTTACGGGCAGGGCCAGTAACTTAAGGAGCATTAAATACTTTTTCAAGTTAGCAACGGTTCCACTTTATTTTGATTTAAAAAATAACTTTGCAGAGAATGATTTGTTTCCCGCCTATCAAATTTTCTCACTTAAATAAACGAAGTAAATAACGTCAAAACAAGCTGCATGTTATATAGACCCTTCATTCAACAAATCGTGAAAGGATAACATTAACATCACTGTTAGTAAAATGCGATTATTTTACTTGGATTTTACTGGTCAAAAATCGGGTCAAACGTAAAGGCCAGTTTTTAAGTGAAAAACCTGCTGTTTCTTTACAGGACATCTGGGTGACTCTTGATTTATTTACGAAAATTTTTAAAGTATTTTGTTATAAAACTCGGAATATCAACGTAAATACAAATTACGCGATCGGACTGAAAAGCAGCGTAGCTGTCACGGAATGTTTCGGCGCAATATTCCTATTCCCTCAATAAATTAAGGGATTACGAGCACAGGAAGATGTTGTAAGGTATGGCATGTTCTTAAGTCTCTGATTAACGGATGCAGTGTTCTCTCGTCGCGTGTATTAACATGCACCAAACAGTGACAGTGGGAGAATAAAGCTGTACAGACAGGCACTGCGGTTACAATTTGGTACATGGAATCTCAGATATATACAGGCTCGTTATTTTATTGTGGCATCTGCGCAGTAGGGAGGAAAATAAATCCCTGTGGGGGAAGGCAAGATATTGAGCTTAGATCTTGGTAGCGGCATAGAGATATTAGCAATATGGCTACAGGAACATGAACAAAGTAAATCCTTGGAGAAAAGTCATTCTACAGAAGCTGACAGTGCCTCAACTAGTCACGAAATTCGCCAAATTTTATAGGACACAAAGCTTCATTATCGTCTTCACAAGAGACATCAACTTGTCCTTATTCGGAGCTGGATTAATCCAGTTCACGCCCTGCGATAAGATACATGTTAATGTTATTCTCCCACCTATGCATAGGTCTTCCAAGTGCTACGATTCCTTTAAGTTTCCCCACCAAAACTCTGTATGCATTTCTCTCCTCTCCCAGCCCCGCTCACTTTCCTCCTTCATTTGAGCACCCACATAATATCTCGACAGTCAAATCGTGAAGCCCCTCATTATGTTAAATTTCTTCCGAGATTCTTGTTACCCCTTCTACCTCAGTCACAAATACCTCTCTCAGTGCCCTACTCTCGAATATCCATACACACAACAGGAAAAATTATATAATTGCATATTTTAATCTTTATGCTATAGACAGCGGGAAGGCAGACATGACTCTAGACCGAAGGGTAATAAACATTCCCCAACTGTAAACTGCTCTTAATTTCTTCATAAATGCAATCTTTATTTGTAAGCGTCGTTCCCAAATATACGGCCTCGGCCACATTTTTAAATGATTTACAGCTACCTTTAAAGTTACGATTTTGGCCTGCATTCTATTCACGAAACACTGCCTATACTTCAGTCCCTCGGCACTCCTTCTAGAACATCCTCTTCACTAAGAACTAATAAAGGTCGTATAACTTTCGGTATAATGTTTATGTTTTCGCCGAATAGATTAACATTACCGGTGTCTACCAGAAACTGATCGTCTCCGATTCATTTCCAGTCCCACTGGGTTTCTTGATCGTTCCCAGTGGTATGATATACTCTAAAGCAAAGTTAACCCTTTAAAGACGAAGCGTATCTGTTTTATATAAGGACTCAGTGCGTACCGCGCTGTAAACACTCTCCACTTCGGTTATAAAAACCAGTCTCTTAATGTTTTATAAGGCAAAAGTTGCTGTTTGTTCTGAGATCCGTACAAAACACATAAACGCAATGTGGGCACCACGTAGAATTTTTTAATGTTAAACCTGGTGGTATGTAAAGTTACCGCTAGGCTTTAAAAGGTTAAAAAGCAACGTCGATCAAGCAACTCCTTGTGTCAGACCAGTCTACATAAAAAAAACGCGTAAGAAAAATGTCCGCCTGTCTGGATTTCACCACACGTCTCTTAGCGAATATCGTGTTGGTATACCATAAATTAAATCACGAACGTTTCCTCACACATTATTTCCAATTCAGTATTCACTATCATCAAGTCATTGCAAGCCATAGGTCTATAGTTCTTGACTCAATTACAGCATCGTCAAAAAACTACTAACAAATAATTAATTGCAAGAATGAATAGACCCTGTTAAATTCTCCACCATGATTCGTCTTTCACACAGTTTTGAATAAGCCGATTTACATTCCGCACGAGTAGGTCTATAAGAGTGGACTCGACCAAATATCCTACGCAACGTAAACACAGCGGCCTCCCTCAAATAATACGTACAACAGGACATAAACCATAGAAACGACGATGACCTTGCTGCCTCCTTAAATAACTTCACGTTTCAATAGGATATTTATCTATCGTGGCTCATTTAGTAGCCTACAGGCTGTTCTGACGGGTACTATTCTCATGGAGAAACAAATTAAACACGAATGTAGCCCATTTCGACTATAATGATGAGTCCTCCATCGTTACGTTACATTCAGGCTATGACAGTTGGTTGAATGATCTATGATTTTACTGCAGAGACCCAAGGCCATAACTTTCTCCAATTATTCGTTTAACAGTGACTCTTAGATATCGTATGGTCACCTGATTGGAGAACCAATTCTTTCAGGTTGTCTTTACCAGCTAGTTACTAAAACATGAATCGTCCCGTGGGCAATTTAAAAATTGCAAAAACCAAATTACATCATTTTTAATGTGTTCCATGTCCGTGCACTTTATTATACAAAAGCATTAATTACCAACAAATGCACAAAGAGTTTTTTCATCAATTGTAAATACACACTCCTACATGTTTCGACCCTGTTGGGTCATCTTCAGGGAGAAACTTCCCGTTGTCATTACACTAGGTTGTGTATTTACAGGAGTGTGTATTTATATTTGATGAAAAAACTCTTTGTGCATTTGTTGGTGATTAATGTTTTTTTGTAAATTACATCATATTCATGTCTGGAGTTTCATGAAGAAAATTACGAAACTCTGAAACTTATACGAAAAGACAATAATATATAACACAATTCGATACTTTGTTTAGTAAGCTACCTACCCACCTACCAGGGCTGTGGAGTCGGAAGGAATTTTGGGCGAAGTCGGAGTCAGTAACATTTTTACCGACCTCGATATAAAATCTTAAATAGACACTAGCTACAATAACCATTACACTTATACTTAAATGTAGGTTATAAGTCTAAAAAGTAGCATGATGATTCACGTGGTGGTGATGAAATGTCTTAAGATACCTTTTTTCACTTCAGTAGGTGTACCATTATCATATAATACATACTGCGCCTTTATGAAGGAGTCGGAGATTTAAAAATCGAGGAGTCGGAGTCGGGGGTTTTATGTACCGACTGCACAGCCCTGCCACCTGCATACATACTGCACCTCCTCCATGTTCAGATGCTCACAGTCACTCAAATCATCAACAAACTCCCAGCTTTAAGTTATCAGCACATCCCTTACCATACTCGCAAAACAGAACCTTTCTGATCCTACATCCACCCCTATCAATACAATCGAATTCGGAATAACTCAGTCGGTAGAACGATTACGCTTCAGGCCGGACGACCGAGGAACCGCAGTTCGATTTATGACATAAGTAAGAGACTTTACTCATCTGTACCGACTGTGATGGCCACCCAGTCCAATGTCAAATGCGTAAGGGATATCTCTACCAGGGGTAAAGCGGCCGGGGCACAAAGCTGACCAATCACGTCCATTTAGTACAAAGGTTCAGAATGCATGTAGCCATACCTCAATTCGCATTCGTCTTCATGGCGTGGCGCTCGTCTGTTGAAAGCATACGATTGGCCTGCATTATATTTAAAGACTGGGTTCGTACCGCGCAGTAAACGCTGTGTATAGGTTATAACAGTCAGTAAGTTAATGCTGTATATATCAATAATGGCTATTTGTTCTGAGATCCGAACAACATACATAAATAAACGGTGTGGGAAGAATGCTTAGGGACGGATTTTAAAACTAAATAATTTTTACTGTTTCTCAAGACCAGGCCTACTCAATCTGGTCTGTCGCGCGGGCAACGTTGGCAGAATTTGGTCTGCATGCGGGTAACATTACATTCAATACACATTATGGAAAATCAGTAAGTAAATATTTAATTATATGCGCAGTTTCACTTGTGTATTTTATACCAAGTGCAAGAGTATGTTCTGTTAATAACAGGAAACACTTATTTAAAAAACACAATTCACAACCCACACTAGGGTGTTGCTATTTTGAGCAAATTTTCATAAAATAAATTAGTAATGTAATATACGTCTCCATAAATAAACAGCACGTAAGTTTTCAAAACTGCTTCGGCGTTCCAGCTCGGCTTTGCCAGGAAACGGATTAAAGGACGTTTTCTCTTTGCAAATATCTCCGAGTACGAAATAACAACAGTCGACGTCAAAATCTGCCTGCGGTCTGCGGGCTTGGAGTAGAAATACGAATAACGTATCATTGTGAGGACATATATCAAAGTTAACCCTATACTCCAGGGAACCCTACAATGCACCGTGTCAACATATTCAACCTACCATCTTAACACATGTTACACAAAGACTGCCACGATCTCAATTACAGCCAAATTTAGAAGCATCGAATCTTAAGCCTATGGCTGCCTCAGTTCTGCGTCAACACGTACGTTACTATGACTGCAGTACGCTCAATGGCTGTGCGACACGACTTTTGACAAGTACTGTACCGTTACATACCTGCCATGGAGTAGAACGCTCCAGCAGTACGATGCGGAAGAAAGGTGAAGCACACCCACACTGCTACTCTTCAATACACTGCTGCCATCTTGTGGTGAGAATATGAAGTGTCGTGGCGACATCTGCAATGATGGCCGCCTGACGCTCGCTACAGCATTTTTCTTCTTTGTTTATTTCCACACGTTATGTAACATCAACTTCAGTGATACAGAAAACATGCAGGTATATGATGGCAGTGGCAAATACGAGTATAAGTAGGTTACCATCTGCTACAACGGTCAATAACTTGGCACTTCGCCACGCAGCGTATTTAGGCGCTTCCTTTAACTCACGAAGTCTGTAGCTATTTACCATTCCACTTTTCCCGGACGTGACAGTGTGGTTTGGTGGATGGTACCGATTTTCCTTAGGAACCTCTTGCTACCGCTTTTCAAGGTGCACGAGTGAAGAAAAAAAAACAGCAACCTTAATACCATGTTGACAGAGTGTCTCATAGAAACAGTTGCTTTTCGGAATATGATGAATTAACTGATATCTCTAATACACGTAATATGCGTTCTATTTCCTTGAAGGGAGTAGCGAAAAGTATCAGGTACGAGAGCATAAGGTAGGTAAGAATGGTGTTAAGACATCTCTTACTGAGCTGTGGCCTTCGAACGCGGAAATCTGAAGGGGAGTTGTCTCTGTCCACGCCATGAAGTAGGGGGAGTAGAGGTATGGTTCCGCTCTTCATAAATTCGGCACTAGGCGCAGGTCAATGATAAATTTCAAGCCCCCCCCCCCCCCGTCGTCGTCGTCGTTTTAACCGCAGCAGCGAATCTCGGTATCCCCCGAACAAGAGGGTCGGTGGGCCCCAGAGCCGGTCTGAAGGTTGTGGAGAAATAAACATTTCTTCCTCCTTACGGGATTCAAACCCCGGATTGACCAACCCCTAACGTAGTCACGTTTTATTCCGTTCTCCAAATTCCCCAAACAACCCCCCCTCCCCCCCCGGAGCATAAAAACTTGGTTAACTGCCGTCTTAACACGTACATATCAGACGTCCCTTTCCGTCGCCCTGACGGATGCTCATTACAGCCGCAGGACATGATTTCAGTGACACAGCTCTAGCCTGTCGTGGGAAAGCTCTTATGTCTGTTCATACCCCACTTCACATTCAGTGATAACTTACAGTTCACGCGAACAATAACATCTTCTGGGACGTGGCATCACGCAGTCTGGCAGAAATTTACTGACGAACCAAATAAACTTTCTCTCTACCTGTGGTGCAGATGTGTCTAGCCCAAAGATGAACAGAGAAGGTTCCCTTCTAAAGTCAGTAAATTTACACCACCCTTCTACCCCAAACATTTAGGCAGAAGGTTTCTCCGAAACGTCGGAAATTTTCTACCAGCTTGCATGACGTCGCATCCTGTTACACCTGATCTCCATCATAATTGATGCAAGGATCTCAAATCCCTCACAAAGTTCTTACATCAACATCCAATTTCCGTCAGCACTTACAGAAAAGAAAAATACACTGAAAGAAGCCTTGTCGGTCATTCGTGATGTGCTGCACGGGTCTGCTTCTACGCATCTCAGTACAACATATTCGTACGTGATAACTGTCGAGAACTGGTTGCTATGGTAACCAGAAAACAAACACACTTAAGCATCGGAGTTTTAGACCGAGAACTTGCATCCCACGTTGGTGTTTCCGCCCACGGACAACCCCCATACCCGGAATAAGCTTCCAGCCATATTAATATAGAAAGTGCCGAACGAAAAACAGTCTGTCTCTCTTTTGTGTTTACAGTATTCGTGTATGTGAAGTGTACTTAGTGCAGAAAATTAGTTGGTTAAGAACTGTGTAAGTGAAGGCAAAGCTCACATCATAACATGCCACAAAAAAAAAGTTGACGTACAGCTCTACTATTTCTTTGAACTCGGCGCTAGATAAGGGTGGGCTGTCAGCACCATACCCCGGCCACTTTAACCCCAAGAAAGACACCTAGTAGCCACTGTACGTACAGAAGGCTGGATAGGCCCCAGGGCCGGTCTGAACGGGTGGGAAAAATCTCGCTCACACCGGGGTTCGAACCCTGAACCGTCCAGACCCTAGCGACTGGCTGTACCAATTATTTACTCCGGCCCAGTGTTAAACTTTTAAAGCCTGCTGGTTACTTGGTGCACCAACAGGTTTAACCTTTTAAAGCCTAGCGGTAACTTTACATACGACCAGGTTTAACATTAAAAAATTCTACGTGGTGCCCACATTGCGTTTATGTGTTTTGTACGGATCTCAGAACAAACAGCAACTTTTGCCTTATAAAACATTAAGAGATTGGTTTTTATAACCGAAGTGGAGAGTGTTTACAGCGCGGTACGCACTGAGTCCTTACATAAAACAGATACGCTTCGTCTTTAAAGGGTTATTATTATAAAATTGTACATTCTGCCCGCACTGTGTTTTGTATTTACGTCAGAACAAACAACAGATTTTGCCCTGTATAACATAAACTGATCGGTTTCTACAGCCAAGATTAAGACTGTTTTCTGCGCGGTACGACCTGGGTCTTCAAATAAAACAGTTTACGCATCGTCTTTAAAGAGTTAATTGGTTACGAACAAGTGAAAAGTAATTTGGTTTCACACGCCGTTTCTTACTCACGACACTCCCGTTTATTTCGTCAAGATATTAACATTTTACAGCCTGTGACAGAACAGACAGAAACATAGGCCTACTGTCCGCTTAGTACGAAACAAAGAGGTTTCGCCATTTTTACTGTTCACCTAATATTTTTATAATTCATGTAATCAGACGAAAGACGCCAAACGTAGCAAATATGGCAACAACGCGAATGCTCTCAAAACCTGAAAGTACTGGACGACCTGCGAACACCTTAATGTAGTTGGTATGATAATACTAAAACGAACCTTAAACGTAAGTTTTTCGGCAAGTGTATGCTTATTTAGCTCTTCAAAACCTGAAAGTAACGGACGACCTACGAACACCTTAATGTAGTTGGTATGATAATATTAAAACGAATCTTAAACTTAAGTTTTTTGGCAAGTGCATTCTTATTTAGCTCCTCAATCACCAACAACCTATATTACATGCGTTTTATGTTGGTAACTAGTTCCGGCTCCGGAACGGGGCTGTCAACAGGCCACTAACACAGACTATACAGTCGAAGCTCTGTATACATTACAGGGGCAGATCTCCTTCCTATACCATATACAAAGCTTCCTTCTTATAGTTTTTGTTGGCGGCCTGATGATGGCTCAGTTACGGAGTCGAAACTAGTTGCCAAGTAGAAACGTATGTAATATAGCTTGTTGGTGTGATTCAAGAGCTAAATAAACACAGCAAGTAAGTAAGTAACTAACTAACTAACTAACTAACTAACTAACGCCACAGAGCAGAGTCCTTCTTGAGAAGCTAACAGTTCCTCAGCTGGTCAAGAAATTCCCCGCATTCTATGGAATCCGAAGGTTCATTACCGCATTCACAAGAGCCCGCCACCTGTTCCTATCCTGAGCCACCTCAATCCAGGCCATGTCCCATCCTACCTCTTGAAGATCCATTTTAATAGTATCCTCCCATCTACGCCTGGGTCTGCCAAGTAGTCTCCTTCCCTCAGGTCTCCCTACCAAATATATTTGTGATTAATACACCACCTGTGACGTCCTGTATTAACCTTTTAAAGCCTAGCGGTAACTTTACATACGACCAGGTTTAACATTAAAAAATTCTACGTGGTGCCCACATTGCGTTTATGTGTTTTGTACGGATCTCAGAACAAACAGCAACTTTTGCTTTATAAAGCATTAAGAGATTGGTTTTTATAACCGAAGTGGAGAGTGTTTACAGCGCGGTACGCACTGAGTCCTTATATAAAACAGCTACACTTCATCTTTAAAGGGTTAAGTAATTTTTTGCTATGAACTGGATTCCAGTCGCTCAGAATGTGTTCAATTGTGATAAAGCCTGCGCTTCCACAATGCGCGGAATTTCCTGTTCGTTTGAATGAACGCAGCGTTTACGGATGTGAGTGTCCATGATAAAGGTACGTGACTATACAGCGGTTACAGCAGGTAAGGCATGTGAATTTTTGTCAGTTCGAAACGTGGAGAATCTGTCAGAAATCAGGACGCGTGTTCAAATATTCATAGCTTTTGTTAACTGACATTCGAAAGTTAGAACCCTGCCGACTACAGAGGAGTGTAGACGGGGTGCCACTAACGAGCAGCCCTGGCGATATTTCCTTCCGGTCAACCGGACCCTGCATACATAATACACCAGCAGCTACCTGCTTATCCAACTACGGCCATTCTACATATGCGGCGTAACTTTCCGTTACCAGCGCGTCTCATACCCAGACAGACGTCTAGTATGGTGTCCATTTCCGACAGATATACACAAAAGCAAGAAGACAGGCTATGTACGAATAAAGTAACACGGAGGCAAGTTCGCGTAACCACTGGCGTCGTGGAAAAACAATACGTATTACATATTCTGTGTGTCTATAGTCTTAGTTATCCAGTATGGAAAGTACATGCGCCATATTATATTTTCATCTGTCGCGTGTCTTGATCTAACAATTTTTTCTACTTTATCTCATAAACGGTAACATTTTCGGCGGGGGGAAAAAAATTATTAAACTTAAAACGTGTGTTTTGATGTTCTCTGTGACTTTTGTCTGAAACATTTCTCATTCTAAGAGTAATTCAGTGTAATATCATCAATGCACACAGGGTTTCATGTGAAGCACCCTTTATTCTTGTCAGGTTTTAATCAAACTTGAATTTTCCCGCCAAATTTTAGAAAACTGATAAAATATAAAATTTCATAAAATTCCGTCCCGTGGGAACCGAGTTGTCCCATGCGGGCAGACAGACAGACAGTCAGACAGAAGACAGACAGACGGACAGTCAGACAGACAGACGGACAGACAGGCAGTCAGACAGACAGACAGACGGACAGGCAGACAGACGGACAGTCAGGCGGACAGACAGACAGACGGACAGACAGACAGTCAGACAGACAGACAGACGGACAGTCAGACGGACGGACAGTGAGACGGACAGACGGACGGACGGACAGACAGACAGACGGAGTCAGACGGACAGACAGACGGACGGACAGACAGACAGACGGACAGAGACAGACGGACAGTCAGACAGACAGACGGACGGACAGACACACAGACGGACAGACAGACAGACAGGCGAACACAACGAAACTAACCGCTGCTTGTCGCAGTTTTGCGAACGCGCCTAAGAACAGATGTTAGAGCCGTTACACGTTTCGAAATTGTGACAGGTTTACGCAGTAATATGAGAAATCCCACGTGACCTACGGTGAACCCCCTCCAAGACGTGACAGAGATAGTGTGGAGTCGGACGGTTATCTCATTATCCGCAAACAATCTCGTGCCGAACAACGTATATGCGACGAATGTTCCGGACAGGAGTACGTAGTTTTTTTCAAAATCTAGGCGCCACTTCAAAATTTTAGACGCCAGAAGAGTCAGATGAAGCAAGTTCCATATTGAAGGCACATATATTAGGCGCCACCGTAAAAAAATTCAGTCCCCAGGCGCCTCGCATTTGTGAACCCCTCGGTCTGGCCATCCTGAACCGTCAGTCTCGGAAGTCTGACGAACTTAGAGACACCAGGAGGTAAGATATTAACGTTCTATGCACATACAAAGTGGACGGACACTTTTTCTTCCGACAAACACGACAGGAAATATAATTTTATCGAAAGTAAATACAGTCGAAGCCGCTTATAACGATATCGCTTTATGCGACACCTCACGTACAGTGTCAGCAATTCAGTGGTAACAATTAATTTCTCAACTGTAAGCGTAACATTACACTGCTCGGTTACAACAACACCCGTTTATAACGACACAAAACATCCTGTCCCTTTAAATGACGTTATAACAGAGTTAGACTGTAATAGGGACAGAAAGGAAAAAATACGGGAGAGGAGAAAGCAAAAGAGGTGCATAATAATGGAAAGTAGGAAACAAAGAAAAAACGACAATTTCAAGAAAAGAAAAATTAAATAATAAAGACATTATGGACAGTAGAATGCGGGGGTGAGGGGGAGAAGAAGAGAAACGTTGAAACATGGCAAGAAAACCAAAGACGGCATAAAATACATACGAAAGAAAGAAGAAGAGCAATAAAGTACGAAACCAAGACATACAGAAAAAGAAAGTCACTTACACAACAATCACCGTCTTAAAAGTAGTCTCTGAATTTTATTCTCCGAATCTGAAAATAAATTATTTGTTACCAATATTCATTTCCTTACTCCGAGAAAGCAGAAAAAAAAAGCAAACCGAACAACAACTGCGTCTGCAATTAATCTTTCACACAGTCCGATCACGACTTTCTCGCTAAGGATACAACACACACACACACACACACACACACACACACACACACACACGTATTGACTTCCGCACAGTCACAATTCATGCGATCAATACTCTGTGCAGACAGACGTTCCTGATTCTTTATTACACGTCACCAACTTGTAATTCCAGCAATAAATAACGAAACGAATCGCGCCGCTTCCCACCGCCTAATTTGACTGCGGCGGATCGCAGTCTGCTGTTACAGGCCCAAGCATAGAATGTCTGAAACTGGACAAAGCATCTGGTACCTTGTACAAATGTAAAAAACCCCCCACGGATTTTAAATTGTGTTACGTTCTAGCCAGAAACTTGACAATTTTTTCAGCCAAAATATAAATAAATGACTTCCTTTTCCTTTCCTGTCTTCCCAATGGTTTAATTTCGACACACTTCGTCATCAGAAGGATGTCTAATGTCCACACGTGCTACATGTCCATTATATCCTGATAAAATAGGCGTGGACATAAATGGCAGCAAGTATTGAAAACCGAATCTTATAAAAATATTTCGACTTGATAGGAATGAAGCATACAGAATACGTAAAAAATTCTTAATTTATTCACGCCATATAGTATTCTTAGGACAGTAAAATAAAGGCGAGTGTACGATACTGGATGAAGATGCTTTGAAGACTGAGATAAATCGGCGCTACAATTGAAAATTCAGTTCGTACCGCGCAGTAAACACATTACATTTCAGTTACAAAGACCTATCAGTTAATACTGCATAGGGAAAAAATCGCTGTTTCTTCTAACAAACACAAGAACAAAATGTGTTCTGCGGGCAGAACACAGAACTTGCCTGATATTAGCCCTTTAAAGACGAAGCCTATCTGTTTTATATAAGGACTCAGTGCGTACCGCGCTGTAAACACTCTCTACTTCGGTTATAAAAACCAGTCTCTTGATGTTTTATAAGGCAAACGTTGCTGTTTGTTCTGAGATCCGTACAAAACACATAAACGCAATGTGGGCACCACGTAGAATTTTTTAATGTTAAACCTGATGGTATGTAAAGTTACCGCTAGGCTTTAAAAGGTTAAACCCGGTTGCAAATAAAGTAACCAATGGCCTTTATAAGCAGGTTAAGAGCTCTGAAGCTGCACCTGCAAAGACCATGGAGACGGAAGAATAAAATAAGATGCAGTAAGATGCAATACAATGACAGAAGTTACACAACAGGCTATCATCTACTCCTGCTTTGTATTAGGCAGTTCTGACTTCACACCTCATGAGAGTGATTCGTTACTACGGGATTTATCGCGGTTCTTCTCACTACCTCCAGGGCAATATGGGAACAGTATCCTGAAACATGACAATGCTGTCACATTTAATACCCTCTCCGCTACACGATTCATAGTGCCGTTCGACGTTACCTAACTACAAAACCTCGTCCACGGGGCACATTGGCGTACTTGCTCCAGGGCCCCGGGGTCTTTCAGAAGACAACACATCTTAGCTACATCTATTTCTCCTTTTCCTAGCAATGGAGCAACAGTGGAATGATACTGACACGGGAAAACCTAAGTACTCCGGGAAAAACCTGTCCCAGTGCCACTTTGCCCACCACAAATCCCACATGGACTGACCCGGGATCGAACGCGGGCCTCCGCGTACTTGCTCCAGGGCTCCGGGGTCTTTCAGAAGACAACACATCTTAGCTTCTCCTTTTCCTAGCAATGGAGCAACAGTGGAATGATACTGACACGGGAAAACCTAAGTACTCGGGGAAAAACCTGTCCCAGTGCCACTTTGCCCACCACAAATCCCACATGGGATCGAACCCGGGCCTCTGCGGTGGGAGGCCGGCGACTAACCGCCTGAGCCATAGCACGGCCCTAGCTACATCTAACTTTCACCTTCCATACCAGTTCCCAGTGCTTTCACATCCAAATGAGCTGCAAACTTGTGCGTAAAGGCAAAGGTACATTTCACTCTACCACAGGCCATAGCTCTACTCTTTCTTTAACCTCAGCGCTAGATTGGGGGTGGGTGGTCAATGTTACGTCCCCGTCGCTTTATCTCCGGGGAAGAGATCCGGTACTCATTGTATAGGAGGCTGGGTGGGCCCCAAGGCAGGTTCGGACGGGCGCAGAAAATCTCGCCCCCACCGGGATTCGATTTCAACACCGTAGAGCCCGTAAAGAGTCGCTATACCGACTACGCTATCCCGGCCCACAAATTTTAGATACACCAACAAATTATAAGAAAACCTCTACAATTATATGTGCCAGAGCTGTTAAGACAACTAATGCGGAATTTGTCAAAAACCAAGTAACGCTATTAGCTTCCACATGCATTACCCAGTCCCGCATGCTGCAACACGGTACCTAGCATTACTTTTACCTACTGAGCAGAAACTGTATACATTAACTAGAAGACACGAATCTTCCGATACTCCTGGATTTTCCTCCCTTTTGCTGATGAAAATTTCACAACCCGTTTCCGTCCGCCGACGGGTCACAAACCGTGCAACTGAGCTGCTCAATCACTTCCGTACCAGAAGCCGGAATTTTGGGCACTGGCCAAAATCTGGACAAACCGCGAATTTAGCTATGGGGCACAACAGCTTCAGTTCAGAAACTGTGTGTTTAGTTCCCGTACCTAGCTGGCAAACTGAATTATTAAATAATCCGGCTGTGGGAGCATTCAAAAGGCTGAACACCATTAACACCAACGCCTGCGACTAGAAATAATATTTAGCCGGTTTCATCCACTCGTCAGCCTCAAAATCTAATTAATCACATGTTTACACATTTATTAGATCAGAACAATTCTACACATCAAAAATACACGCAGACAGGCTAAATACAACGTTTTATTAAACAAAATTACATCACCATAATTCAAAACTGCCAATTGTAGTTTCTGAATGCCAGCCCCTCGCTTCGAAAACGGTAAAAGTTACTGGCCACGTCCAGAAGGGTCACCATTCGGTGTCCAGTTTGTTAAAATTATCACAATTCAGATCAGGTTACAATACTTTAAAACGTGTGATACTTTTTCAGCCATTCATCTTTTCTCCATCATTCTATTCTTTCACGTCCCCACCCTCCACTAATTCCTTCTGCATCTCGTCTATCCACCCTCTTCACTCTCCCTCCCGCCACCACCTTTCAACCGTCCATCCTATCCTTCCACAGTTTCTCTACCGCTTCCTCTCACCTGTCCTGCTTCAATCAGCCGATTTCGGCCCCTGAAATCGGCTGATGCCTACCACATTGGAATACTGAAAAATATACATATAACTTACAAATATGTAGATTATTTCCTTTTTCAGTTAGTTTTAATTCTTCCTGTTACCTAATCAGATGTCGCTTCAGAGATTTTGACATGATTTTCATTACATAGTTTTTAAACTCAGATATAAATTATATACAGCCTCAGGTTCAGCGGCCCGGGCGCCCACGCGAGGGAAAATTGTGGGTGCACCTATGTGCCTCGGCGAAAGCGCCCCCCGGTCCTCATTGCAAACGGGGCTGCGTAGGCCCCAGAGATGATGGCACACTTTGCAAACGAAAAAATTTCTTGTCCCTCCCGGAAATCGAAACTCGATTCTTCAGTCATTGAGCCTGCAGCCCAGTCCCACTGAGCGATCCTTCTCCATTCAACTCCCTTTCCTCCTCTTCACTCTTCATCCATTCTTCAAGACAGAAGTCTTTTCTTCACCGTTCCCTACATCCCTCTCCATCAATATAACCATTCACTATACGCGAAGTGCTACACGAGACACGTTTGTCTTCCACTGTTTGTTCCCAAATTAGCAAGTTCTTAAATGTTATACGTAAAACGAAATATGCAGTGAAATTTTCCTCCAAGTGGTTCACTTGAAACACTCAAAAGTATTGTGATTAACGTTAAACTGTTTAAACAACTGCACCATCTACAAAGTTCAACAATATTGTAAACTCGCGGAAAAACAGCAAGGAGATCTGCCATAACTCCTGCGAGTACACCCACCCCACAGCAGAGTACTAGGTCCGCGGGATCATTAGCAGGACTCAGACTATGGTTACCGATCGATGGAACCTGGTGCATTGTGATGCAGCCAATTATTTATCAGCTTCAACTGTCTCGATTGAACCTATCCATGTCATCTAGGGAATAATGGTGCAGGCAATTTGACATGTAACTGCCATGGCAACGACGGAATGCCTCACATATGGAGCGGACCCAGGTGCTTTCTTTTACACTCAGGAGTTCACATAATTCAGCATGGGGTTTCTAACGTCGATCTCACATCCTCGTGACTGAAGACCCGTCAGCTAGTCGCATACCCGAATACGTATTACAGGCAGAGATTTTCAAGGTCGACACCCCCCCCCCCCCCCAAACACTACGGATCTCGGCCTTATACAGACAGACTGTGTATCATAAACTGTGTCCCTAGAATTATTTTAGCCCCTTCCTCTTCCTCCCTCACGCGTAGATTGAAAATTTCACGTTACCTTCAACATTGTCTTCACACACATTCTATCTACATGGCCCTCCCATCTCTTCTTATACACTCAATTACTCGCAACTGTTTCAAATAATCCAGCACTTTTATCTCATCTATATTCAGATACATGTCCTATTCTTTGTCTAATCATGTATACTCACTCAAATTCCCAACTACGTGTCTATCGTGTATATTCAGCTAAATGTCCTACTGTTTGTCCAATCGTACATATTCAGTTAAATGTCCTATTGTTTGTCTAATCGTGTATATTCAGCTAAACGTCCTATTGTTTGTCTAATCGTGTATATTCAGCTAAATGTTCTATTGTTTTTCTAATCGTGTATATTCAGCTAAATGTCCTATTGTTTGTCTAATCGTGTATATTCAGCTAAATGCCCTATTGTTTGTCTAATCGTGTATATTCAGCTAAATGTCCTATTGTTTGTCTAATCGTGTATATTCAGCTATATGTCCTATTGTTTGTCTAATCGTGTATATTCAGCTAAATGTCCTATTGTTTGTCTAATTGTGTATATTCAGCTAAATGTCCTATTGTTTGTCTAATTGTGTATATTCAGCTAAACGTCCTATTGTTTGTCTAATCGTGTATATGCAGCTAAATGTCCTATTGTTTTTCTAATCGCTTATATTCAGCTGTCAAACTATTTGTCTAATAGTGTGTACCCACCTAAGTTTCTAACAGTGCATATTTAGTTACGCTCTAATTCCTGCCGCTTCTGTTCATGTTTATAAGCCCTTATACACTGCCATCTTCGAACTAATGCTTTGTGTATATCAAACACATATCTTGAAATCATCTTTTAAAGTCTCCTTTTACTATTTCACTTATTCTTACGAATCCTCACCTTCAACTTTCCAAACCGTCTCGACATTTGACCTCGCTATATTTTTTTTAGTACTTTAGTTCAGGTATTTGTTCTATTGACTTATGTACGAGCAGAACAGTTATTACTACATCTCAACAATTTACCTTCAAAAGCGGAATGACTTTTAAAATGTCAAGTTAAGTCAAGACATTAAGATTTAAGGCTGCTGCATGCATTCATGCAAACATTTCAACTAGAAGAACTAGGCAGTTCAAGACATCAGCGCCATGCCACTAAACTGACATACCGTCCCACCCCACTTCAGTTCTGAAACGAATTGAAAATCGATTTCGAATGAGAGAAACAAAATACTCCTCTTGAAATATGCAGAACAGCTCTTTCAAAAATTCGTTCACTGACTCAAAAAAAAAACACGCCGATGCCATTCTGTACCTACATGACAGTTAAGGATCAATATCTCAAACAAAATCTTTGAAGAAAAGAGCAGCAAATTACTAAAAAGCCAGACATGAGATCCATAAACGATTCGCTGCGTACACTGACAGTATTCATAAGAGAACGGAATTTCAAATATTTTACATTCACATCAGAGCAGTCCTCTGAGTAAATATCGTATTCTCTGGGTTAAAAGAAACTTCACTTTTCTTTTCAGTATGATGTAAGGTTACACGAAACGCTCCCAGGCTTCACACAGCGAAGAACAGCAAACAGAAAAACGTTATCAACTGCATATTCACCTCATCAGCTTCTTCTCTGTTGGAATACGTATTTTCTTGCACGTACCATAAATGCCATGCTATACAAACATATGTATACAATACATTTAAACACTTACAAGAAATCCACTTAACTTTATACACACAGTAACTTTCATCAAAAATGGATTATGTAACATATAACCTACCCGATGGCACTTTCACTTCCGCTTCAATGTGCACCATAACGACAACGCCAACGGTGTTATAACTTCGTACTTCAAATCACGAGAAATGACATCCAACATTTGGCCGTTTAGCACGTTAAGGTAATGTAACACATTTGAAAAACCACGGCATAGATGGGAGGGTAATTGTAAAACGAAGCTTAAAGAAACTGTATGTGATGACGCAGAAGAGGTTCAGGATAGCGACAAACAGCGGCGTCTTTTTTAACAGAATTATAAATCTTTGGGTTCCCGCAAAATACGGTGAACTTACGGACTGTCTGACGGACTCCCCCGCTTCTTAACAAAGAACCTGTTTCGCAGGGTTAATCTGATGGATATAATCGCTTTGGTGATAATTAGACGAGCTGATCTTTTGTGAGGCGCAGAGATTTCAATGGCTGGTTGATTAAGAAGGAGGTTGATTGTTCCCTTTTGTTTATAGCCACGGACGTTTTATAAAATGCTTAGAAAGGAACTATCCGTGCAAATGACATATTCTGCGGATAGTAAGTCTTAAAATGACAAAAGGACAAAAAAATTTGTATTCCACAACCAACAAAAGTAAAGTCCTGAGGGTTAATTAACCTTTAAAAGCCTAGCGGTAACTTTACATACGACCAGGTTTAACATTAAAAAATTATACGTGGTGCCCACATTGCGTTTATGTATTTTGTACGGATCTCAGAACAAACAGCAACTTTTGCATTATAAAACATTAAGAGACTGGTTTTTATAACCGAAGTGGAGAGTGTTTACAGCGCGGTACGCACTGAATCCTTATATAGAACAGATACGCTTTGTCTTTAAAGGGTTAAGCACCATGCCATGAAGACAAATGGTGAACGCAGACCTCCACACATTCTTAACTTCGGTTCTAGATGGAGTGGTCAATTTCACATCTCGGCCGGTTTATCCCGGGTACGACAGCCCCCGATGCCTACTGGATATTAGAACGGGGGGCACCAGAACTCACGTAAAAGCTACTGAGAAGCCAGAAAATTCTTGCTGTTGTTTGGAGTGTAATTAAGTCATCTGTCGTTCATCCCGTAGCCTAGCCGCTATATCGACTGACGGTAAGTAGGTCGGGTTGTGACGGTTACCACTCAATTCCATCTAGTGCCGTCTAGGCCTAGGAACACTGGAACTTAATAGGAAAGCAGCCAGAGATGAGAAATCACCCAGATCCAACGTCCCCACCGTCCAGCAACTTTAATCCGTGGCCTCAGTACAGGGAGGCCACGGATGTGTGCAGCTTTATTGTATTTCTTCTGCAAGCCTTTACTATATCGCACCTGAGGCACAGCGTCAACTTTACGTCTAGCCAAATAAACGGACAGACAATCGGTCACAACTACATTTTCAGACAGAATCGTTCATTGTCCAAAACGTGCTACACGTTTCGGCTGTTTGACAAAGCTATCATCAGGTAGGCAGTCATAAAAATAATAATGCTCATGATGGCTTAATGAAAAAGTCGAAACATGTAGCACGTTTTGCACAATAAAATATATTGTCTGAAAATACAGTCGTGATTGAAGGCCCCTTTGTTTATTTGTCTATTCAAGCATCACAACGGGGTGTCATCCAGTCTATACAGGGATCTTTGTATTTACACCCATTAGGCACAACAGGGCAAAATTGGTTCGAACAGCAATGTTTCTGACATTTATTCGAAGGTACTTGGTTAGAATTTCGGCAGAGACACCGGGTAGCCTATGTTATTCCTTGGTCTTCCGCAGTCACTGCGGGTATCACCTCAAGTTTGGCCACCATCGCTTTATTCCTGACAATTTTAATTCATTACGGATTATCAATCTATAATTGAGGCTAACCACTCTTAAATTATGGACACAGTCATAAAACATGTCACATGTAATGAAGTATATCGACAGGAAACCGAGTCAGCTGATTACAAAGCAAACTTTAAGTCACTTGTACGCCATTACCTTAAGAGGATCTGCATACACACTCTATGTTCAAATTGCCCTACATTAAAACTCATAAAGAAAACAAAGTTTGTACAGTCACGGAAACAATCTATCGTTTAGAACACGGTTCAGCAACCTAAGGCGAGCGGGACATATACGGCCAGTATTTTAATTTAATCCACACCCCCTCCCCCGCCCCAAACGAATTTTTAACAATTTCTTCTTCGCGTAACATAGCAAAACATTCACCTCTTTCATGTTACTATCTCTATTCAGTCACCATTCCCTCATGAAAGACAAGGTCGAATGTAGTCTTTTAAGTTTTTTTTCTTTCTTTTCTTTTTTTTTTCCTGCCCCCCCCCCTTT
>BLKM01000325.1:1704013-1736552 GCA_013340265.1 Coptotermes formosanus | reverse complement strand
CCCCCCCCCAGTGCAGACTGTTTCGAGTTTTTGAACGTATAAGCTGTCCGTATTTTAGTGCTAATGTAATTAAAGGTTAGCAACTGAAGCCAAATGAATTTATCGTAGAGAAGAAAATCCTTTATTTAAGTGGCTTCACATGGAATGCTACTAATTCAGCCTCTATTCGATTCGTATGTTACCTCTGTAGTAATTACCATTTTTTTCGTTTCTTCAAAAGCTTTTCGGGGATCCTTAATTGCATATTCACTAAAGAAAGAATATATGGGTTGACAATATATCTGAGCGATTTTGCTACATTCGATTTAGCTGTGAAAACGTATATGGTTCCCTTGTACTTAATTTCTTGACAGCATGAGCTTACAATAATTTTACCCACCCCTTGTTCTGAGGACCACAAGTCTCTAATTACTATAATGTCCGTGTTTCAAAACTTGTGGCTCATATTAACATTAATGCTCCAGGCTCGTAAAATGTCTGCTTCCGATCAATGTAACCCAGTCCACTGTGATGTTTTCCATTATTTAGTAACTTAAGTTCCTTCGATCCGTTATATCCTCTGCGTCTAGAGAATAACGACGCCTGCCTGCTGACATGCAACATGTTACGTCAACGTTAATCTTCTAGGAAATTCCTCACAAACAGTGCGTGACGCGTCGATTTCATTATAGTTAAATTCAGTACGTGCCGTGTCAGTAGAGTAGCAATGGATAAGACATAAGGCTCTGTGGTTAGATAACTAAAGTACCAGCGGGTTCAGTATCCTCTTGTTCATATAAGATTTATGGTAAACGAGAACTGAGATAATCGAACATCTATTACAGGGGTGGCCAGCTGTACGAGCTTCGAAAGCCACAATTCTGAAGCAAAATCAGGCAAGAGCCATGCATCAATAAAATAAAACACTTGTCCAACTAAAATAGGTCACTTCCGTTGATCATGAATCTTAGTCTATTTCGAAAGTTATTTTAAAATGCAGTTCAGGGTCAGCCTCATGTATATTTACAGTGTCTGAATATAATTTTTTAAAGGCAATTTGCGCAAGCCACAACAGTGACGTGCGCCAGCCGCATGAGGTTTGCGAGCCACGTTGCATTCACCCCTGGTATACTACGTTATGACATTCGAGTGACATACTAAAAGAGAATCAAAGAGTGTTCTGACAACTGAAGGACAAGACTACGTATCGTTTACCTATAGTTTATTTAACCTTTTAAAGCCTAGCGGTAACTTTACGTGCCACCAGGTTTAACATTAAAAAATTCTACGTGGTGCCCACATTGCGTTTATGTGTTTTGTACGGATCTCACAACAAACAGCAACTTTTGCCTTATAAAACATTAAGAGACTGGTTTTTATAACCGAAGTGGAGAGTGTTTACAGCGCGGTACGCACTGAGTCCTTATATAAATCAGATACGCTTCGTCTTTACAGGATTAATAATGCTGGAAGTATATGACTATGTAATGTGACCGAATGACGGTGAGAAATGGGTTGGAAAGTTGATGGAAGAGTTCCTGGCATGATTTTATGGTGCTATCAGACACCTGCATAGAGTAAATAAGGAAAACTATGAATAAGATCAAACAAGACGTCTCACAATCACGTATTCCGTGCATCGGTTTATGCGACACATCGCCTATAGCGTCAGATATTCTGTGGTGCCAATTACATGCTCAATATTAACAATAACATTACACTCTTCGGTTAGAAGAACACTCGATTATAAGGACACAAAATATTCAGTCCCTTTCATGACGTTATAACCGAGTTCGACTGTATTATATGTTAACCCTTTAAAGACGAAGCGTGTCCGTTTAATATAAGGACTCAGTGCGTACCGCGCTGTAAACACTCTACACTTCGGTTATAAAAACCAGTCTCTTAATGTTTTATAAGGCAAAAGTTGCTGTTTGTTCTGAGATCCGTACAAAACACATAAACGCAATGTGGGCACCACGTAGAATTTTTTAATGTTAAACCTGGTGGTATGTAAAGTTACCGCTAGGCTTTAAAAGGTTAAGCCTGTGCGTAATACATATACATTTATACTATACATATATTAGATAATAAAACTATACTATAACATGAAATAATTATTTTCCAATTCTATATCAAGAGTACAAAGACGAAGTTTCCCCTGTCTACGCAATAACGGCATATAGGGGCAGCAGAGGTATAGATGGAGGTGCCTGGTTAACTTCACACGCTGACCGCTTTACGTCCGGGAAAAACCCCCCGGTGCCCGTTGACTTGGGGGTTGCATGAGCTCCAGAATCAGTCTGAATGTTTTGGAGAAGAGAAGAATCTCTTGCCACTGCCGCGATTCGAACCCTGGATCGTCCAGACCGGAGCCTAGTCGCTATACTGACTACACTATCACAGTTCCCCTCTACTGTGACAGTGGCAGAAAGCAACGAGAACAAAAACTCGACCTTCAGATGATATATATGCAGTTGAACCCGCTTATAACGACATCGGTTTATACGACAACTTGTCTATAGCCTCAAATGTTCTGTGGTACCAATTGCTTCCTCACTCGTAACTGTAATGTTACACTACTCGGTTATAACAACATGACGTTATAACCGAGTTCGACCGTATATGCAGTTTTTAATAATAATAAAGTTCCCGAAATACGTTTCTATTCACTCACGAATAATTGTGATCTGAGTATATTTAACTAGAAGGAAATTCTCCCCAAATTACGCTGTAGAGCGATGTTTCCATCAATATGTAATGAACGCTCTGCTATGAGTGTTTTGAGTTCCCTCTGCCCAGGCTCGGAATCGGTAAGCGCTGATCGAAATCTCAACCAACCATATGGAAATGATAACGAGTCGATAAAGCAGATATCTGAGAAACCGACTGAGAAAAGAAGCCGCTATAAAGATATGCAAACAGGCACATTGCATCACCAGCAAATTTCCCGATTCTCTTCACGTTTCATTACACGGGGCTGACAGAATTCAGGAGAAAGGGGGAAAAAAAAGAGGGTAAAAAAAGTAAAATGAATAAAGAAGACACGGATATAGAGTAGAGAGAGATTTGGGTTGAGGTGGCAGCGACTGAAAAATTTGCATGAATTGACAAAAAAAAGAAAAAAAGAAAATGGTAGACAAAGTACAGGCTTGTTCAGAAGAGAAGACAGTTTATACATTTCTAAACGCGAGACGGGGAAATGTATTTCTTAGTCTCACATAGTGGGACACAGATGGTTCTACACTACGCCAATATGAGTTCAATGTTCGACATTTTCATTCAGGCGGAAGCCAAATGATGTGAAGTGGAATACATAAAGTATCGGAGAACAAGACACCAGCAGGAATTACAAGTTTTTAAGTTAGCTTATGGGTCTGTTGATGTGGGAGTTGACAGGCGAAGGAGCGGACACAGTGACAAGCGGGAGGTTCGAATACAATGCGTGCCGATGGGCGACTGGATCAGTTACTGAATTAATTGCTGAGAGAATGTGTGTTTGTGATTGTATTTGTTATTGTTTGTTTAATGACACTCTCAGTATCTCAGATTACATAACATTCATTTGCAAAACCTATCCAACCATCTCAAAAAGTACACGACTTTTAAAAACTTATACTGACAAGCTCAGTCCGTATCGCGCAGTAAACACACCCCGACAGGGTTTTAAAAACCAGTCAGTTAATGCTGTATGGGGAAAGAATCGCAGTTTGTTCCGAGATCCATACAAAACACGTAAATAAAGCTGAATCATATTACAGGCTCAGGTCGTACCCGGCAGAAAACACATTTCTCTGTTTTTACGTCTCGTGACATCTATTGGCGGTCTGTGGAATTCCATCGTTCTCACAGTTGTCCTGCCATCTGACGGCGGCCCATGGCACTCCAAGCGTCACAGACCTTTACATCTTACTGAATTTTATATAAGATTGACCTTGTCAAAGAACACCTCGATTTTTTAAAGGATGTCATTCCTCCGTGTTAGTTATAGCAGAAATCAAGACAAAATCCGTCCAAACACAACTAAGTTCCATTTATTATACAGAACAACATGTTTCGACCTATTTTAGGTAATCCTCAGTTCAAAATTTGTTTTTTTAAAACATACTGAGGAAGGAATATGTCACTCAATCTTTCGTTACTTCCGGCGACACTGGATAGTGTACGCTAAAGTGAACATGCTACGGGCAGCCCCGGCGGATGTAACAATTTCCTCCCTTTCAAAAT
Organism: Coptotermes formosanus; assembly: GCA_013340265.1. Lineage (NCBI taxonomy): Eukaryota > Metazoa > Arthropoda > Insecta > Blattodea > Rhinotermitidae > Coptotermes > Coptotermes formosanus. The sequence continues at coordinate 1,732,346 of BLKM01000325.1, read as the reverse complement.
GTCCAAACAGGTTCTGGGGCTCACCCACCCTCCTACTCGCTTCGAACTTCAAATTCTAACCCCAGTGTAAAGTGACAAGGCTGTGAAACAATATGGAATATGGAGACGTGGGCGTATACCTCCATGCACTTCAAACCTCCATACTAGATGAAATCGAGCGGTAAGCATCATGCCCCAAAACATTTACAGAGGTCAACAGTTAACAGAGATTCCGAAAGATCGTAATGTCTTCATCATCAGTGTCACGCAATCCTAGAATCTGCAGTTCTAGACCTTCCAGGTCAGTTGATCTCAAGACGAAGGCACTACGATACTCCGAAACGTCGGTAACCGTCTACCAGTCGACGCAACGCGGTGTAACATCCCAGAAAACATACATATTCGACAAGAGCGCTTTTGACAACGTCGAATCTCGCAACCTCCAGTGGTATTGTGAGTGGGCCCCAGAACCGATCTATACGCTCTGTTAGAAGATAAATACCTCTTTTGAGATCTACACTCTTCTAGAATAATACGCGGCGTCGTGTGGTAACTGTTTACAGACGTTTCGGGACAACGTTTCGGTCCCATCTTCAACGGTCAAGAGATCGGACTCTTGACCCTTGAAGAAGGGACCAATCCGATGGCCCGAAACGTCGGTAAGCTATTACCACACGACGCTGCGTAATGCCCCAGAAGAGCGCAGATTTCATGAGCATCGCGGCGCAAACTTAAAATCAAAATACCTCCTTCCCTGCAGGAAATCAAACCCCGGTTCCTTAGTCGTACAGCCAGTTGTCTAGTTGCTAAATAAGAGTAGAGTTAAGTAAAGTAACTACTAAAAACTGTAGGCACTGCTTCGACCCCCGACTTCGTACTTCTGCCGAAATGTTTCTCTCCATCCGCCACTGGAGCGCTAACATCAGTAAGAGTAACCTCGCAAGGACAAAACGACGCCACCGACGAAATATATAAGAAATAGTTCCTTATCCCCCCCCCCCCCCAAATAATGCCCATTCACCAGCCTTCACGTTAAAAAATAAAAATCCCTTCTCTTGAAAACTCCCCCTATATTCCCACCCTCTTAAACTAAACGCTTACCCTTTCCCTCCCTCGTTGAAATGCTGACGGTGGTTTTTCATATTTTTCATTTTATTTTATTTTCTCAATTTTTCTGTCTCTCTTTTCCTGCCGTCCTCTCTTCTAGTTTCTCGTTTTTCCTCTTGCTCTCACGTTTCGCCGCAACAAAGCAGGCTCGCGCAGAATGTTGATTCGAGCTGTGGCCGCAGGATGGCAGCAGCGTACGGTCATGAATATTCAACTCGAAAAGGCTTTTAATGAAATAAAAAAAAGTAAAACAGGAATAGGGGGTAAAAAGGTTGGAAGTAGGGAAGGGAGGGGTTTTGCACACCGCGAACCGTGGAATATACCGGGAACAGTCCGGTTCGACAAAAAGAAATGATTTCTAACTTTGTTACCTATGTGAATTGAAAATGCCCGCATCAAGTTGCTGTGAAAAGAATGTGTGGAATCGTATGCGGAAAAAACAGGAAGTTACTGCCCAGATACAGGTTAGCTCTTTCTAGTGGCCCCTGCAGAGCAGTTTGTACCCGTTTCCCATTTCCCCCTGAAGAAGGAGGTAGATCCAGCCTCCGAAAGGTTGCGAGACTTTTAAAACCAAAGACAAATAACGACGGCCAAGATTTCTGACACCTACGACCACATAACACTGTCAGAATCGTTTAAAGCTGAAGGAAGCTACACTTCTTCACCTAACTAATTAACTAACTGACTCCATGGAGCAGAGGCCTTCTTGAGAATCTAACAGTTTCTCAGCTAGTCAAGAAATTACCCGCATTTTATGGAACCCGGAGGTTCATTACCGCATTCGCAACAACCTGCCACCTGTCCCTATCCTCAGCCAGCTCAATCCAGTCCATGCCCCCATCCCACTTCTTGAAGATCCATTTTAATATTACCCTCCCACCTATGCCTGGGTCTCCCAAGTGGTAACCTTCCCTCAGGTCTCCCCACCAAAATCCTGTATGCAGCTCTCTTTTTTCTCATACATGCTACGTGCCCCACCCATCTCATTCTTCTCGATTTGATTACCCGCATAATATTTGGACACTTCTTCACCTGCTTCAAGAAATCTAGTCAGTGAGCCAGAATTTACGGACAGCGGCGTTACGGCGAACCCCATGGGACAGTTCTTGGGAATCCAACAGCCCCGCCCGTCGTCAAGTAATCCCCCCGTCTTACGGAACCCAAAGGCTCATCACCGTATTGATAACAGCCCACTACCTCACACCACGCCTTCTTAAACACACATCCTAACAGTATCCGCCCATCTAAGTCGAGGTCTACCATGTGGGTTTCCTTTACGTTTCCAGACTAAAATCTTGCAAGTGTTTCTCAACTCCGTCATGAGTTATGAATGTCCCGCCCATTCCATCCGCTCTGACTTGATCACAATAATGGCATGAAATGAAAAGTACAGATTTGAAGATCTTTAATATGAAATTTATTCTATTTCCGGGACGAACACTCTCTAAATTTGAATATTATAAATATCATACTTCCAAACACTGCGCAACCACGTGTCACTAAATAAAACAGTTGTAATTAACCTTTTAAAGCCTAGCGGTAACTTTACATACGACCAGGTTTAATATTAAAAAATTCTACGTGGTGCCCACATTGCGTTTATGTGTTTTGTACGGATCTCAGAACAAACAGCAACTTCTGCCTTATAAAACACTAACAGATTGGTTTTTATAACAGAAGTGGAGAGTGTTTACTGTGCGGTAAGCATTGAGTCCTTACATAAAGCAGATACGCTTCGTCTTTAAAGGGTTAAGACGCGTGTAACACTCCATGTTATGTTCCACCGTAACCAAATTAAAGACGGAGAACACACAGTGGAAGTACTTTGCTATACAACGCTCCCCGATTTTCGATACAGCATTGCTTTTGGAAAGGTTCCCAGGCTTCGTTCATTTGTCCTTCTGGTAAAAGCAACATGTAAATGATTACAAGGATGGAGCATTGGTGGAATGATACTGACACGGGGAAACCGAAGTACTGGGAGGAAAACGCGTCTCTGTACCAGGTTGTACACCATAAGCCTCACTGGGACTGGCATGGGCTCGAACCCGGAACTAAATTAACCTAACGTATATTCAGTTCGTACCGCGCAGTACTCCGTCTTGGTTACAAAAAAAGGTCAGTTAATGACGTATTGTAATTAGTGCCTTACGTATATTTAGCATTTAACCTTTTAAAGCCTAGCGGTAACTTTACATACTACCAGGTTTAACATTAAAAAATGCTACGTGGTGCCCACATTGCGGTTATGTGTTTTGTGCGGATCTCAGAACAAACAGCAACTTTTGCCTTATAAAATATTAAGAGACTGGTTTTTATAACGGAAGTGGAGAGTGTTTACAGCGCGGTACGCACTGAGTCCTTATATATAAAACAGATACGCTTCGTCTTTAAAGGGTTGAATTACGGAAATAATATTAAAAATACCGCAAATAAAAGTTGCGTATCCTAATATTCAAGCTGTTTGCTACGCTGAGCCGGTATCGAGAAAAAGAACTGTGAACATTGTGTGAGCACTCTGCACACTGAGGACTGTGCAGGCAAAAACTGAATACACACTGGGGAGTCATATTGCTGGTCTACAACATTAAATTTAATCAAAATTCATTTAGTATTTACAGAATCAATTTACTAGTTACAGACATTATACATGCAAAATTTATCGAGACACTTAAGGCATGCCTTCCTCCTCCTTCCGAACATCACTCATCCGAATACTATTCCGAAATAGGGCCTTACGAACAATAAACATACAAAATCCGTTTTCGGCCAGTGCGTCCAGTTACTAGCACACAGTGGTCCAATGAATTACATGAAGTAATGGGCAACATACAGCTACAAAAATACAGAATAAAAACCAGCTGCACAGACATAAATTTCATAGACTCGTATAATACGTCCTTGTTTTAAAAAAAATTACAGTACTTGTATAACCCTTTAAAGACAAAGCGTATCTGTTTCATACAACGACTCAGTGCGTACCGCGCTGTAAACACTCTCCACTTCGGTTATAAAAACCAATCTCTTAATGTTTTATAAGGCAAAAGTTGCTGTTTGTTCTGAAATCCGTACAAAACACATAAACGCAATGTGGGCACCACGTAGAATTTTTTAACCCTTTAAAGACGAAGCGTATCTGTTTTATATAAGGACTCAGTGCGTACCGCGCTGTAAACACTCTCCACTTCGGTTATAAAGACCAGTCTCTTAATGTTTTATAAGGCAAAAGTTGCTGTTTGTTCTGAGATCCGTACAAAACACATAAACGCAATGTGGGCACCACGTAAAATTTTTTAATTTTAAACCTGGTCGTATGCAAAGTTACCGCTAGGCTTCAAAAGGGAACATTCTGATTTCAAAAAATTTACAGTTATTAGCAGTAATAGAAGTAACAAGGCAGCAAATAGCATACTCTGTGATCTATTACACAAGCTTTATCAAGGCCCTTTATAAGCACATTACTGCAATGTCATTTACGCCCGCAAGAAAAGTACGGACTTACTGCACCGATTTTTACAAAACTCATAAATACTCAAAAACATTTTGTTCACATCTGTTATATGAAGCTTCACTGAAATCGGGGGAGGGGCGAAATGTGGAAAGCACAGATACAGAGTGATTAACGCCACTAATTAAAGTATGGCTTTCAGGGAACCGATTTTTATGGAGTTCACAACAAATCTATAAGTTTTCGTCATCATCGCGCGTGTGTGTGTCGAATTTTATCCAAATCGGACGAAAAACGCAGAAAATAAAGGGCAGAATTTCATTTAGGCCTACGACTTTGAGTAACGTATCGCTTTCACTACACCGATTTTCAAAAACTTACAAATCCGCAAGGGAAGTACCGAATTTCACCAATATCGGTAGAAAATATGGAAAGAACGGGCACGCATTCATTTATATCATTAACTACAGTACGACCGTGACAGAGCCTATTTTCGTGAAACTTGCCCTTAATCTGCTACTTCTGTAAAGCATTCCTATACCGAAGTTCATGAAAATTCGACATACGGCTTAGTCGCTGATACTGCGTCACAGACAGACGGACAAAACTACGGAAGTGGTCTCCACATAAAGCGTTCATTTTTCACTTCGTAAAGCATACCTAATAACCGAACCAAAGTACAGTGCTTCAGAAGGGGGTAAAGGTAAAGCAATCCTATTACAGGCCTGGACAGGCCCTTAGGGTTCCAGGAGGATGAGGCTCCCAGATTGCAAGACAATCAGCATATGATGGTGGTAAGGTTGTCAGCCCTACACACCGGCCGCCTTCACCCCCCACGAAATATTCCTGGTACTNGGAAACATTTCTGGTACTCGTTTCTGTTAGAGGCTGAGTCGACCTCGGGGCCATAGTACGACTTCAAAAGGAAGCCTCCACTAGAATCGCACGACCCTGGAAGTTCGACAAAAGTCAGGTAGAGTGGAGGAGATACAAACGGGGGAGTAAAACACTAGAAACTTACAAAGGAGATCGAGTAATGAGATCAATGTCAGCGTCTCGCAGTGCTCCAGAAACAACACAATGGAAATAGCACAAACTGGGCGGGCAGAGATCCAGCTAACTCAGCAAGCAACAATGACTGTACCCTAAACCGCTTCTTTACCGACCGATCTCGCTCAATAAAAATTCACTGCGACTTGGAAGTGGCGACGTGATTGGTCATCGTCATTAACATCGGGTTCCAATTTTTTTCCATTAGCAGCTCTTTTCCTTGGGTAAGCATTTGATTCAGAGTTATCTGTTAGGAATTTTTGTGTCGGATTAAACAACGCCGCCACCGCCACGCCGCCGCCGCCGCCGCCGCCACCGCCGCCACCACCACCACCACCACCACCGCCACCGCCGCCGCCGCCGCCACCGCCACCACCACCACCACCACTACCACCACCATGGTGGAGGTAGTGGCGGTGGCGGCGAAAGTGGGGTGTTAGTGGTGGTGGTGGTGAGGCAAGTGGGGGCGGGCTGCTGGTGGTTGAAGTGGGAGTACCAGTGGTAACGAGGGCAACCCACAAGGCTGGGTGATGATCCTACATCAACATATGACACAATAATTCCGCGCCTATTCATAGAACAGTGCTCTGCTTTGACTAAATCACTACAAATTGCTTTACTAGTCACATGAGAATAGCCTTGTAGGTCCCACATGACAGATATGAACAACCCATAAACTGCTGTTACACTTTGCTTACCAGTGGTTTCAAGTCAAAAGATGGTGCTGAAATCAGGGCCAGGTTAGGGCCATCAATTCATACGACTGCATGGCGAAAGGCAGCGTGTATTTCGCATTATGTCAAACATATTTTGTAAGTAAATACATTTCTCTACCTGCACTGTTAATTCAAGACTACGCTTTGGTACGCCCTTCAAAATGATCTTGTATTGGGCCCAAAATTGTCTTCAACGGCCACTGGCTAAAATAGAAGCAACGCACCAGATAGACGTGGTGAGCTTCGGGTCGCAACCGCTTTGCGCCCGCCCCACGACAGACCTCCCGGTACGTATTGAACAGCAGGCCGGGTGGACCCCAGAGCGGGTGCCCCTCCTGGGTATAGAATAATACTCAGTCATCCGACCTGTAGCCTAGCAGTCACCATAGACTACAGAATTCCGGCTCAGACACAAACAAAACAGGCACTGTACTATAACGTAACACTGGGACGCATTCGCGTAACCACTGTTGTCGTGGAAAAGCCATAACAATTACAGATTCCGAGTGTCTAGCTATAGCCTTATTTATGCAGCATGCAACGCGCATGCGCCGTATTATATTGTCATCTGTGGCCTGTACGGATCTCCCATATTTTTAAACATTATCTCATAAAGGGAACGATTTTCGTAAAAAAAACGTTACCGAATATAAAATGTGTTTTGATTTTCTCTACAATTTTGTCTGAAATATTTCTAATTCTAAGAAGAATTGAGCGACATTTTGTCATAAATGTACATAAGTGTTCATGTAAAGTACCCGCTAATCTTGTCAGGTTTTAATGAAACTTGAATTTTCTCGACAGATTTTTTAAAAATACCCAAATATCAAATTTCATTAAAATCCGTCCAGTGGGAAGAGATTGTTCCATGCGGACGGACGGACGGACAGCTACACAGACATGACGAAGCTAAGAGTCGCTTATCACAATTTTGCGAACGCGCCTAAAATGAAAAGAATATGAACAGAAGAAGACGAAGAGAGGAAAGAAAGGACAGAATAAAAGAAACAGCGGACGTAAAGTTTCCGTTTTATGAAGACATTTTTAATACGAAGTACAGTACACCGCACGGATCTAATTACGGGTTTTAAAACAGAACAGACCCACGATTTGTGGAATAAAATTGTGTTACAAGAAACCAAGCGTGAAGTTTGAAACACGGCGTCTGCATATATTAGAAAGCACAAATAATTTAGATACTGCGTAAACGTGTAATTATGATTACATATACAACCATAATACCCCAACGTAATTACGCATTTATTTTTCAAAAGTAACTTATTTGCAAAATAACACTACACAACACTCTTCTGTTTCCTAAAATTACCCCAGTGGGAGAAGGTTCGGTTTCAGAATTTAAAATGATCATTACCTCGCGTATTGTGTATGTATCAAATGTATGGTTATGTCCTATGAATGCTACACAACAGGACACTTCTCAACTAACATACCATTTAAAAATAACACGAACGGTTAATTGAGAGGGCGGTTTGGCGGACTGTTGCGACTGTACACTGCATAATAAAACACAGCTTAGCGAGGGTGGCTCACCGCCGGTGCCTGGGACGTGATCTTCAATGCAAAAATGTGATTCAGTTTTTAACTGTAATGCATTTGTGTCTATCTCCTTCTGCCATCCCCCCCCCCCCACCGCCCCGTATTTGTTTGTTTTTTTATCTCCACGATTTAAATCTCGGGAAATACAGTCACAAGAGAAAGGGCATAACCTATAGGCATAATATGCATGGCTTGTTCAATCCCTTTTCGAGAGGACTGGTGTTAGCATTTAAGTTGGGGAGGGTCGGAGGGGTTAAACGCTTTACAGCTCTTGGAATGACTCTAAGCCTCTTCCCATCCACTAGGCATCACAGCATGGCGTACTGGGAGCAACAACAAAATAACCACCCTGTACTAAGGTTTACCAGTAATAAAGTTGTCCGTGTCCGTGCCGAGAAGGCCTATAGGGAAATGGAGATACAGCTCCACTCATTCTTAACCTTTTAAAGCCTAGCGGTAACTTTACATACCACCAGGTTTAACATTAAAAAATTCTACGTGATGCCCACATTGCGTTTATGTGTTTTGTACGGATCTCAGAACAAACAGCAACTTTTGCCTTATAAAACGTTAAGAGATTGGTTTTTATAACCGAAGTGGAGAGTGTTTACAGCGCGGTACGCACTGAGTTCTTATATAAAACAGACTACCTTTCGTCTTTAAACGGTTAACCTAGGCACTAAAAGGCATAAGTGGTCAGCTCACGTCCCCTACCGTTTAACCCGACGCCCAAAGGTACAGCCACTGGTGCTCATGACCCACTGAACACGGGACTGGATCACTGTACGTACACTTCGGGAAGTGGTAAGGTGAAAGTACAACACATTCAACATTGGGCGTAAATTACATGTACCGTAAATTGTTACTACAGAACAGCTGCAACACTATATACCCCACAAACATTATTGGTTTCAGGTATATATTTGTAAATACGCTGAATAAATGTAATAACAAATAATAATGATAATATAATAACAATTAGTTGGATTTGGGACTCTTTTTTGGGGGGGTGAAGGGCCCCGCAGCAGACGCTACGGACGCACCGCAGCCTTGAGGCTTATTGTGCAACCCTATGATGATGGCGAGGATGATTATTATTTTTTGTCCTTTTTCTAGTAATGGAGCACCGGTGGAATGCAACTGACAGGAGAAAACCGAAGTACTCGGGGAGAAACCTGTCCCAGTGTCACTTTGTCCACCACAAATCCCACACGGACTGGCCCCGGGATCGAACCCGCCGGCGGCTAACCGCCTGAGCCATGGCACGGCCATTGGATTTGGGACTTACGAATAATTAGAATTCATCAAGGCAATTCGCATTTCGACAGAAATCACCACTTCGAATCACTGTCCTGTTACTTCAATTTGGTCTCGTAAAGTAAATGGCTTCACAGTTTGCGCCACGCTCGTAACAGAGGGCGTTAGTGTGTCTTCAGAGGACGTCTGCTTATTTTTTTTTACCTAACTATTCCTGAAGTACGACGTCGTACAAAGTCCCACGGATGAATGAGTTCGTCGTCGTCGGTTCTTTCTTACCTACCAGAACCAGAGGAGGCACTAGAGTGCGTGTGATTCACTCAATCACACCAACAGTACTACAGCGTATTCTAGATAATCCTTGTGAGGTTTTTCCGTGCACGATCGTAAGTTGCTAATAGCTAACGACGTAGGTGAGAAATAACTTGACGTAGCGCCAAGTGCTCGAACAGAATCCGCAGTACAAACAAAAACTCACGGACTGTTTACGTGAACAGTAAGTGTAAGCTATGTGTGTATTGTGTACATAATAAATAACTTGCAATTTTATTTTTTGTTCCTAGCTCAAAGAAATAAAGTCGAACCCGGTTATAACGACATCGGTTTATATGACACCTCGCTTATAGCGTCAGATATTCTGTGGTACCAATTAACTCCTCACTGTTAACAATAACATTAAACTCCTCGGTTATAACGACACTCGCTTATAACGACACAAAATATCTAGTCCCTTTCATGACGTTATAACCGAGTTCGACTGTACATGTTTTGTATTACCCGTGTTTCTCCATTATCTGTACAACACACTCCCCATAACTACCCCGGATAATCGAGAGCAGAGCGTACACAGAGACAGACTGATGTCGANACGTAGAATATTTTAATGCTAAACCTGGAGGTACGTAAAGTTACCGCTAGGCTTTAAAAGGTTAACAGAAGTACCCAGTATCAAATGTCACGAAAATCCATCCACTGGGAACGGAGTTGATATATGCTGACGTACAGATCCGATGAAGCTAATAGCCGCTTTTTTGCCACTACCTGCGAACTCGTGTAAAATGAACACCTATAAACAAGCAGCGTAGTAAAATCACTACATCTCGTAATAGCGCATTCCATAACGTAGGCTATTTGAAGAAACTGACTCAAGGTGGTATAGCCTTTCCTTCTTGTATGAATACGCCACTAACCTAACAGCACAAAGTAATTGGCATTACACGTTGTACGCAGGAAATAACACTGTCTTACACCTTTCTAATGCTAGCTTTAAGAACACATTCCTTACTTGGTTAAACGATCCTTTCAGATAATATGACATAATACATCTATTAACCACCGCTTACTGATTAACCTTTTAAAGTCTAGCGGTATCACCCGGTTTAACATTAAAAAATTCTACGTGGTGCCCACATTGCGTTTATGTGTTTTGTACGGATCTCAGAACAAACAGCAACTTTTGCCTTATAAAACATTAAGAGACTTGTTTTTATACCCGAAGTGGAGAGTGTTTACAGCGCGGTACGCGCTGAGTCCTTATATAAAAAAGATACGCTTCGCCTTTAAAGGGTTAATCTACACGTTGAATATGTAACTAAAGCAGTTTAACTGTATGGGTTACACAGAGCCAAACAGAATATTTTATAAATGATGAATTCATTCATGAAGAAGCAATTCGCATTGTGAAATATGCAGATGATCTGGTACTATTGGCTAAGGAAGAAAACGGTGTTATTGATAGACTAATTGATTTTGGAAGACGCTATGGAATGGAAATGAATGTGGAAAAGAACTGGGGCAATGAGGATCTCAAGGCAGCCATCCCCCAAGAAGAAGTAGGACAGATCAAGAACAATTGGAGAATGTGGAATATTTCAGTTACTTGGGTAGCATGGTAACAAATGACGCAAAATGTACACGTGAAATAAAGTCCAAGATTGCAATGGCAAAAGCTGCATTCAACAAGATTTTCACCAGCAAACTGGACTTAAATTTAAGGAACAAGCTGTATACTGAGGTGGAGGCCTCCCTTTTACAGTTAATACATTAAAAATACATTGACAATTGTTCCCAACAAAGGAATAATATTAAGACATATATAGTGGTAGTTAACCTTTAAAAACCTGTCGGTAACTTTACGTACCACCAGGCTTAAATTTTATCAATTTCCCATCGTGCTCACTTTGCGTTTATGCGTTTTGTACTTATCTGGGAACAATCTGCAACTTTAACCTTACACGTCTTCAAATGACTGGTTTTTTAAACTGAGGTGTAGAGTGTTTACTGCGCGGTACGCCCTGGGTCTTAATATTAGACAGAGTGCTTTTCGTCTTTGAAGAGATAAATTGGTTAAAAATGCAATAAACTCCATCTAAAACTCAATAATTCTATTCTAATCAATTTCACTACCACTGTCTGTTTTAATATTCTTCCTTTACAGGCAACAATAGTCATGCAACGTATTTTTAACGTTTTAACTGCGAAGGCGAGGTCTACAACTCACTACACTTTTCAATTTATGTTATCGTAATTCTACCTGATGATGGCCGATACAAACGGTCGAAACACAGAGAAGATGAATGAATGCACAGTGTTTAAGGTGTGTTCGTTCTAATAATAGAAGAGGATGAAAGGAAGTGGCTGTGACTTTATTTTACGAACCCGTTGCATCTGCCACAGCGACCGAGCTAGCGTAGTCTGTCTCCATGTCAAAATTCGAAGTCGGGACATTTCGAATTCGGAACACCAATTATGTCCACTAAACTACGAAATTTTGTTTAGCAGATTAAGATATGAACAACAGTTCTGGAATTATAAGCGACTTTTATTACAGGCCTTAGCAAATCAAATCCCGACCTGTTGGAGTGCCAAACTTGGAACACGCCCATCTCTGAGCTGGGAGGCTTCTGACCCTAATGACGCGTATCGGTCCCTGCGTACTATCAGGGACGGGGATTCATCATCTCCCACGGGATGTGTTATCAAGATTCGCGGGCGGCAGAGTGGTGTTGGGTGTTCACCAAGAAACGCGCTCTCTTGCTCTTCTTCAGACAATAACCCACTGCGGGAAGGCAATTAATTTATCAAAATCAATTACGTCCCTTTCTTTTCCCTATAAAGTCATTTGTCATTTGAACAGGGCGTGCGGCGAAGACAAACAGAATACTGAAAGGAAGAAACTGAAAGTGTAGATACGACATTTCTAGCCGATTGGACACACACTGTAAGACACGGGCGAAGGAAACTTGAAATGTAAATTGCATTATCGGACGTGGATAGGAAGACAGAAATTGAATTGCTTCTCCAAAGAATTACAGACACACTGCTGCGTCACATGCTATCGGAATCAATAAACGCTGAACAAAAAGATGGATTCAACGTGAATACAAGCTGCCATTTGTCACACGGACGAAAATACACAACTAATGACTTTAATGACTTTGGGAAAATGTACAAACAGTAAGCCAGCGAAGACGGTGGGGTACAATTCTGTGCACGCAATACAAGAGTTACTGCTAGGTCGTTATGTCAGACCACTCCCCGGAAGGACAGCCAAACATATATTGTCATTTTGGACGTCTCCACGTGGCTGTCCCTACCAACAACTTTCGAACAAATCGACAGATTTTTATGAAACTTGGTATGTTGTAAACATCACACTACTACACGCCTGTCTACTTTTTAATTTCACATCATTCACATACACCTATCGGGGCTGTGGAGTCGGAGTCGAAAGGAATTTTAGGCGGAGTCGGAAGGAATTTTTAGGTGGAGTCGGAGTCGGGAAAAAAAATGTACCGACTCCGACTTCAGTCTAATATCTTAACTAGATACTCCAACTCCAGAGCCCTGACAGCTACAGTAACCATTAGACTTATACTTAAATATAGGTTATAAGTCTAAAAAGTAGCCTGATGATTCACGTGGTGGTGATGGAATGTCTTATAGGTTTACCGTTATTAATACGTATTGAGCTTTTATGAAGGAGTCGGAGTCGGGCTTTTAAAAATCGAGGTCGGAGTCGGAAGTTTTAAAAATCGAGGAGTCGGAGTCGGAGTCGGAGCTTTTGTGTACCGATTCCACAACCCTGACACTTATTCCCTGTTTCACGTCGTTTGACTTACGCCTTCTTGCTTTAACGCCCCTTGCCAATTCATACCACTTCTTAATTTACGTTCTCTCATTTTCGGTTTAAAGCCCTTGGCTGGCTTAGTTCTGTTTTACGCTAACCATTTACTTCTGGTGGGAATGTCATTTTTGATTTGCAGTCTTTTGATTTACGCCCACGTTTTCAGCAACATCGCTAGGGCGTAAAACAAGGACTGTGTGTACTACTGACATGTCACGTGCTGTCAAAATAACACTAGCGTCACCACCAGCATAATGGCGTGGAATCCTCAGATGCTATGTTGCATATTGAATGGTAATTCGTTTTCAGGAAGTTAAAAAAACAATATGGCAACAGCGCGAAATAAATATTTTGCTTCCGGTTTCATGTTGACAACAAACCAACCGCTACAACTTAATATATCAAACGCCATTACACAGGCCTGTTCTGAAATAGTCACTATTTGAAGTTCGGCAATTACGAACATGGATAAAAAAGTAACAAAAATGGAGAAAACTGCATACCGACGGGCTTCATAACCTCTACTCCTCACCAAATATTATCAAGTTGACAATATCAAGAGGACGACATGAATGGGACATCTGACATGCATGGAGGATTGAAGAATTCACGGGTTTGGTGGGCAAACCGAAAATAAAAAAAAAGGACACTTGAAAGATCTGGACGTAGATGCGAGGGTAAGAATAAAACTGATCTTAAAAGAAATATGATGGCAAAGCGTGGGATGGATTCATCTGATTCACGACACGAACAAGTGGCGAGCTGTTATGAAGAGGCTAATGAACCTCCCGGTTGCATAAAATGCGAGGAACTCGTCTTGCTGAAGTGCCATCAGCTCCTTACGAAGGACTCACTTCCGAGGAGTCAGCTACTCGTAGCTATTTATGAATATGGCGACGGCGCGACACTCAGATTATAGCACTTCGCAATACAAAACATCCAGTTCATGCTGACAGCCTTCACCCTGGTTTTATATTGTACATACACAGCGGGCATTTTATCATACGTCTGATAACAACCAACCAATGCACAATACTGACATATGTAAAACATGTGTAGGGGTTAGATCTGCGCTCTTCTGGGATAATACGCAGCGTAGAGTGGTAATCCTTTGCCGACGTTTCGGCACATCCGATAGGTTCCTTCTTCAAGGGCCAAGATGTCCGAGGGAACTTCAACTTCTTGACCCTAGAAGACGGGACCAATACGTTGTCCCGAAACGCCGGTAAAGGATTACCACTCGACGTTGCGTTATACCGCAGAAGAGCGCAGATCTCATCAGCATCGCGGCGGAAGCCTCTAATCACGGTTGTGTAAGTGTCTCAAATACATTTTATTTATTTCAATAACCTTGCGCATTTTTTTGGCTGATATTAGACTCCAACCTGGTTGTCAGTGTAAGCCCTTTGGGGGCCCAGGATGCGCGCACACGGCCTGTGAATCCACGCATGTATCTACCCTCTGCCACACCATCCTCTAGTTACATTTTAGTATTAACCCTTTAAAGACGAAGCGTATCTGTTTTATATAAGGACTCACTGCGTACCGCGCTGTAAACACTCTCCACTTCGGTTATAAAAACCAGTCTCTTAATGTTTTATACGGCAAAAGTTGCTGTTTGTTCTGAGACCCGTACAAAACACATAAACGCAATGTGGGCACCGCGTAGAATTTTTTAATGTTAAACCGGGTAGTACTTAAAGTTACCGCTAGGCTTTAAAAGGTTAAATGCAGATTCCATGAATGACTTGCGAACAGATATGGGGCCACTGTACGTTCCCTACAATGTCTGGTATATATGGTACATACGTACGTCTTAATACAGACTATATATAAACCAACTTTATTAGATTTAGGCCGTATGCTTAGACCCGTAATACGCGTAACCATCCAGGCTGTGTGCAGACGGTGCCCGTATAGTATATCAAAGGTCCCGCAGCAAGACGCAGGGCTAGGATGTTACGAAACGGGTTATTTTTATAAACCATGTCGACTGTCAGAGCAAACTGTCGCTTGACTTCATCACTGACAGACAGGCTTTTAACGAAACTGAAACCAAAACTAAAATGATTCAGCGACGTCATAATAGTGACGGGAGTGATGTACAGGAGGAAATGTCTGGCGGCGGCGGCGGCTTGGTGGGGAAGCCTGCACTGTCAGCTTTTCATGGTAAACTCAGCCGGGAATCCTTACAGCATCAGTTAGTATTACGAAAACGTCTTAACATGAACTGGGGGCGTAACGCAACTTACCACTCAGCCCCTCCGCAAGCATCTCTGTAACCACCGAAGTAATCAAATAATAAGAATTTCGGTATACTGCTTAAAAAGCTGAAACTGGGCCGTCTTTTTTATATTTCCAGTTGCGCAACAACCCCTAGTGGGCCAGGGTCTCCTCATTATCGGGGCTTCACGATCACACTCAGACACACCACAATTGACTTGGCAGGACTCCTCTGGACGAGTGATCAGCCCGACGCAGAGACCTCTACCTGACAACACACAACACTCACAAGAGACAGACATCCATGTCCCCGGCGGGATTCGAACCCAAAATACCAGTACGCGAACGGAGGTAGACTCAAGCCTTAGACCGTGAGGTCACCGGCATCGGCAAAACTGGCACATCTACTCAGGAAATTCCCGCAATTTCCCGCCTTTTAGGGATCCCGTTATTCCCAGGTATTCCAACAGGTTTCTTCCCTTCCGGTTGTTCCACTCCAAATTGTGTATGCATTGCTCGCGCATGCGTTCTATATTTTCCGCCCACTTCATCCTTCATGTTATCACAATATTGTTTAGTGCAGCAGTTCTCTTTATCGGATAAGAAGTCTGAACGCCTTCAATAAAAACCGCGTTCATATCTTCGTAAGGACAGCATACATTATTAACCCTTTAAAGACGAAGCGTATCTGTTTTATATAAGAATCAGTGCGTACCGCGCTGTAAACACTCTCCGCTTCGGTTATAAAAACCAATCTCTTAATGTTTTATAAGGCAAAAGCTGCTGTTTGTTCTGAGATCCGTACAAAACACATAAACGCAGTGTGGGCACCACGTACAATTTTTTAATATTAAACCTGGTGGTACGTAAAGTTACCGCTAGGCTTTAACAGGTTAAAGTAACAAAGATGCAGTCTTCCCTGTCCACGCCATGAAGGCATGTTGGGTCAGTAGAGGTACAGCGCCACTCGTTCTTAAACCTCGGCACTAGATAGAGGTGGGAGGTCAACATCACCCCCCGGCCGCATGATCCCCAGGTACCCTTTAAACAGCAGGCTAGGGCGGCTCCAGAGGTGGTCTGCACGTCTTGTAGGGGAGTAAAATCTCTTGCCCGCGCCCGAATTTTAACTCCGGACCCTTCGGTCCGTAGCCTAACGTAAGGATTAATTCAATTTTGAAAGTATACCGTCTGGTGAAAATAAGTGTAGAAAGAAATACAACACAGAAACGGAGAGTTGGAGAAAATAAAGTAATAAAACGTGGGAAGGAGAACGGAGACAAAAACTAAGAGAGGTGAGAGGCACTGGGGCTGAGATATCGGGACAGAAACTGCGTACGATATGAAGAGAAGAAAATCAAGTTCAAATTCTTGAGAGGGTGGGATGCCGAGAAGGAATGATAAAAGAAATAGAAACTTCAAGAGCAAATCGCCGTGTGTCCGGTCGGGTCCAATTACGGACAGGGAAGAAGAGAGAAACTCAAGTCCGGCAGTATTCGTAGGCACGCGTATACTGCAGAATACAAAAGTGCAGAAACAGTAATTCGCGCAGGAAATGTTTTCTTCTTACCATGGATATTTTGTTTAGGTTTCCGGCTTCTTAAGTCTTTCACATTTAACGATTCACATTCATGGGTTATGGTAGATCGAACGATACGACAGATGTGTACACCACTGCTGACGTGATAAACTAACAGCCAGCTACCGTTCTCTTGCGCAGAGTTAAAGAATATATGGAACTTCACCAACATCACCCCTACGCCTTTAAGATTTCAGATTATATTTAAACAGTGATAACTTGGTCTCTCATATTGAGGGAGGAACATAGGCTGAGGGTGTTCGAGAATAGGGTGCTGAGGAAAATATACGGGCCTAAGACGGACTAGCTAACAAGCGGGTGGAGAATACTACCTAACAAGCTTTATGGTCTGCATTCCTCACAAATTATTTGGCTAATCAAATCAAAAATAATTAAATGGGCGGGGTATGTTGCGTGTGTGGAGGAGAGGAGACGTGCATACATGTTTTGGGTGGGGAAACCTGAGGGAAAGTGACCACTTGGATGTCACACACATTGGAACGACATATCCCATATTCATCTTAAAACTCGTAACAAAATTCTAAACCCCTACCCTTATTTCGTGATGAGTTACGGCTGCCAAAGATGGAGAAAGACATCTCATTCCATTACACAGATATCGACATGGAGTGACATGAGTTACATACTTCTGTATTACACTAATTACCGCCAAGTAAAAAACACACTGAAACATGTAGCAGGCAATTGGAAAACAAGATATGACTACAGTATTTAATTCGGAAAATCTCCCAGAAAAAGAACATTTCTGGGACCAAGTTATAGTAGCAAGGTACGCAGCGTGGAAGTGACGGCTGGATTCAACCGACTTAATAATGTTCAATGGAAAAATTTGTGCAGGTATTTTCCATAATCCAGTGGCCGTGCGGTCTAAGGCATAGGTCTGCGGACCAGCGCTTGCTGGGACTGTGGGTTCGAATCCCACCGGGGTCATGGATGTTAGTCTTGTACAATGTTTGTGTTGTCAGGTAGAGGTCTCTGCGACGGGCCGATCCATCGTGCAGAGGAGTCCTACCGACAGTGCTGTGTGCTTGAGTGTGATCAAATGAAGTTACAAAAACCCTTCGACACCTGCTGTGAACAAGTAGGTAGAAGAGGGACGGAGTAACAAAGAAAGAAAAAAGAAAATTGTCCACAATAACGGCAAATTTTTTTATCAGCTGAGTAGCCGTTAACTCTTCACACATTTACATGAGAGTGGCTGATCAGCCAGCAATGTTGACGTTGCTACCTGTATTTGTTATTTTAATAAACACACGGTACTAGACATATTAATTATACGCAATTATTGTTCGCGTACTTTCAGAATTCTAGTGTTGTCTGAAGTACTACGCAAGCACAAATTGTGGTATCAAACTATTGCAAACAGCCTCCATGACGAAATGAACGCGTACTCTTGCTGGGGAAACAACGTAACACCACGTAATCGTTGTTAAGTTCTGCTGTGTTTCATAAACCACTCTGGTCAAGTATCGGTTCGTGGCCAGTGGACTTGTTGAGCTAACTGCGGTGTTTTGGTGGGGCAAATTGATATTATTTTAATACAGCACATTAATAAAGAAATAACAGGCGGTATTTCGGCTGAAAACATATCCTACTCTTTTATCATGACAAAACAAAAGCAACATATCAAAGCACAAATGTATATGTTGTTTGCTTATGTAACTATCATATAAACATGTTTAGCTGTTGGTTCATTAACCTTTTAAAGCCTAGCGGTAACTTTACATATGACCAGGTTTAACATTAAAAAATTCTACGTGGTGCCCACATTGCGTTTATGTGTTTTGTACGGATCTCAGAACAAACAGCAACTTTTGTCTTATAAAACATTAAGACAGTGGTTTTTATAACCGAAGTGGAGAGTGTTTACAGCGCGGTACGCACTGAGTCCTTATATAAAACAGATACGCTTCGTCTTTAAAGGGTTAATAATGAAACGTTGTCATTTTAAGTTATACCAACGAATTCTAATAATTGATTTAAAAAACCTGTCGATCCAGTACCAAACGATTTTGGAAAACGGGTTGGAAATGTAGACCCACGTTACAGCATTACAATTCTGGCGCTTTTCTGCGTCTTGTTTAATAACCATGAAGGATCTGATGCTCACGTTTGAATACAGCAACAACTGTAGCAGTATGACGTGCATATACATGTAGACATACAGATTCACGAAGTATAAACTTTAACCCTTTAAAGACGAAGCGTATGTGGTTTATACAAGGACTCAGTGCGTACCGCGCTGTAAACACTCTCCGCTTCGGTTATAAAAACCAATCTCTTAATGTTTTATAAGGCTAAAGTTGCTGTTTGTTCTGAGATCCGTACAAAACACATAAACGCAATGTGGGCACAACGTAGAATTTCTTAATCTCAAACCTGTTCGTATGTAAAGTTACCGCTAGGCTTTAAAAGGTTAATTACTGTCGACTTCCAAAATATACTCGTGTGTTCCAAGTACTACAGTTGACTGTTGATGTTAATAAACGTCCACACAGTGTAGCAATTTTGGGAAGTTCACTTCACTTTGGCCAGTTGCCTAGAAGACAAGAACTGTTGCGGAAAGACAGTTAAGAAGCCTAAAATGTGTCTGACTCTTTTGTACAACTTTTGTTTAAAAAAGTTTCGTTCAGACGAATACGTAATAAGGTACGCTCTAAGCTGGGTGCAAAAACAAAGAGTTTCATACAGGGTGTCCATTCTTTTGTACTATTTTCATCACAACTTAATTTGTCGAAAATGTCAGTAACTATTCCCAATAGTATTTAACGAAATTCCGTCAACCAGTTCTCGATGTTTTGCATGCGGGTGGACATTTGGAAGCGAAGTGGCGCACTTTTACGCATTTGCATTGCAAGCGCTCCAACAGCGGGCTGTGTTTATTAGGAACGTGCGACACTGATCTTTTGGGGTTCATTACCTTTGAACACAAAACGGTTGATCATTACTCTGTCGTGGCCACTACGTTGCACGAGAGACGAGAATGTCAAGTAGTGGGGATAATATGCTACTGTAGTAGGGGAGTGTGTTACAGAACTGGGCGGAGTATATTACAATAGTGAGGGGAATATATTACTGTAGTGAGGCAAATATATTGCAGTAGTGAGGAGAGTACGTTACAGCACTGAGGCGAATGTGTTTCAGTACTGATGGGATTAAGTCAAAGTAGTGAGGGGCGTTGTTACAATAGTTAGCGGCAGTAGGTTACAGCACAGATAAGAAGAGTATGTTAGTGAGGACTGCGCCGTGTGTGTACGTAAAGAACACAGGTTACTTAGCCACAAACGCACACAGACAGACAGACAGACAGACAGACAGACAGACAGACAGACAGACAGGACAGACAGACAAGACACACAAAACAGACAAGACAGACAGACAGACAAGACACACAAACAGACAAGACAGACAGACAGACAGACAGTCGGTCGTAGCAATCCACGCTGAAGACTTCAGTCTTCTTGGACATGAAGCTGCGTCACTGGACAAGTAGTTCCGCGTTTCAAACGATCATAGTGCCTTCACCTTCAGGGTCAAAAAGTCCAACCATTTACCGAACACACTTTTCTGTCGGTTTATCTTACCCTGAATCACGTTTCTAACGGATTTCTCTAACCTTTTAAAGCCTAGCGGTAACTTTACGTACCACCAGGTTTAACATTAAAAAATTCTACGTGGTGCCCAGATTGCGTTTATGTGTTTTGTACGGATCTCAGAACAAACAGCAACTTTTGCCTTATAAAACATTAAGAGACTGGTTTTTATAACCGAAGTGGAGAGTGTTTACAGCGCGGTACGCACTGAGTCCTTACATGAAACGGATACGCTTCGTCTTTAAAGGTGTAAATCTCTCCAGACAAATACCGATTATTATGTCCAACTCTCGCTTTCGCTTGCCTAATCCAACTTCCTTCAGACTACTACGGCTAAACATTTATGAACATCCCCCCCCCCGCCGCCCTCATTCGTCGTCCTCATCAGTTGCAGTAAACTACGTACAAAACGTGAAGATACACGGGGTAATATGGACATCTTCAGTAGTACAATAACAACATCCTTAGAGTCAAAATCAAAATAACTTCCAGGAAGGCAACACTATTTGTCACTGCAGTTCGAAACCCCTAAATATCTGTGCCTGACATATTAGTTTTCTGCATTACAAGAGAACGAAAAACCTTCAGGCATCGATAGCTATAGAAGAGGTGGCCTTCCGTCATACCGGTAACTTAACGAAGTCCCTTGCCAGTTTCTATATATACTCCACCACCGGCCATTGTGCAGACAATCTGAAACAACAGTCTCACCCACACCTTGGCGTCACGTGAACCCCAGATCTCCGCCATATGGCGTGGCGTCATGATCAGTTGCTCAGTGCTATCAGCACACACTCCACTTCAACTCTTGAGTCGCAATTGATCTGGATCCTTCAGACACTGCCAGGGTCTGCAGCAAGTACAGATTGGTTGGGACACATTCCGCGCTAGCATCGAAACACATCACTCTGTACTTGTGATTCTTGATATGTCCGGTATCTCTGAATTATGGTATTCGACGAAAAAGAAAACCTGTCCTATCTTGTCTAGACACTTGAAAGTGTTTCTGCAGCAACCTGGGAACCGAATTTGTAATCAATTTCATAGCATCGGTTGAACGTTTTTAGAGATGGAACATGTGCAGGCACATCCCCCCAACACACAGCGCACAGTTGGACTTGTAGAAAGCACGCATATCAAACGGACGCCGGGAAGTCTCCGCTTCGGAACGTGATGATGACGACGACGACGACGACGACAAAAAAAAAAAACAAAACGCAGCAGCGACAACAACAAGCAACAACGACGAGAAAGGCGTAAATAATGTGATTTACCATGGCCCATTTCTTTGATAACACATGAAAAGATCAGCGTTACAGTATTTACACATTAATTAGCAATTTTCGCTACGCTTTAGTCTGTACATTTACTCTCAGAAGCCAGAATTTTAACTTAACCTTTTAAAGCTTAGCGGTAACTTTACATACGACCAGGTTTAACATTAAAAAATTCTACATGGTGCCCACATTGCGTTTATGTGTTTTGTACGGATCTCAGAACAAACAGCAACTTTTGCCTCATAAAACATTAAGAGACTGGTTTTTATAGCCGAAGTGGAGTGTTTACAGCGCGGTACGCACTGAGTCCTTATACAAAACAGATTACGTTTCATCTTTAAAGGGTTAATGAGGTTTGTCACACTGCGTTTTGATATGCAAAATTACTAATAATTAACCATCACACACAACCCCAGCAACACGTTTCGGTTCACATCAAGACATCTTCTGGGTGTATACGATTACATACATACACACATACATACATACACACATACATACATACATACATACATACATACACACACACACACACACACACACATACACACACATACACACACATACATACATACATACATACATACATAAATACATACATACACACACATACATAAATACATACATACATACACACATACATACAGACATACATACATACATACATACATACATACATACATACATACATACATAGATACACACACATACATACACGCACACATACATACATACATACATACATACATACATACATACATACATACATACATACATACATACATACATATATACATACATACATACATACATACACACACACGCATGCATAAACAATATGCGTTAACAGAACTGTCAAAATTGCCATCTGAATTTTATCTAAGTCCACTTTAACACTAATCAAAACACATTAGTATACCATATGTAACACGAAATCGACAGTCCAGCTTTGATAATTGTACTAACGCGTGTACAGTTTACGTATTTTTGTCTATAAAATAGTGAGGTGATTCGAAACATGTAAATGTGACTTTTTCCAGTTATAAAAATTTATGTTTGACGGACATTAATTAGCAACAACCATACTTTCTTGCACCAAAACCGTCAGGACCGCATGCAATGCCGAACCCGAGCCACGTTCTCACAACCCAACACTAGTTCATTCTCTGGTGCCAGGTGCCCGAAAGGGCGTCACGGACACACCACGGGCCAGTGACACAAGACTAGATTCACAGTTCGGCGTCCTTAATCGCAACAGCTCAATAAATCAGCTCAATAAATTAAAAACACAGACAGATGGTAAGATGTGCGTTCATTCTCTGGTGCCAGGTGCCCGAAAGGGCGTCACGGACACACCACGGGCCAGTGACACATGACTACATTCACAGTTCGGCGTCCTTAATCGCAACAGCTCAATAAATTCAAAACACAGACAGATGCTAAGATGTGCTTTATCATCCCTAACTGCCACAATTATTTTATGCATTACCTCGACTCAGCGTTCCTACTGCTGGGAGGATGAGGGGTGGGGGGAGGAAAGTTTTCAGAGCTTTTACTACGTCTCAGGGGAGTTCCCATTTCGATTTCATCGGAACGTCTGAAGCAAATCACAGGCGTGTTTACGCACTTGACGCACTTACACGCCCACCAGCTTACAGACTGCACTCTGCTGAATGGAGTCCCAGTGCCAATTGAAATACGAGCCTGACACAACGTAAACTGATGACGTGCCTTAATTGCTTTCACAATGAAGCCGAAAGCTTTGAAGACTCAAGGACCGTTTGGAAGCCAAGTTCACAACAAAACGTTCTGATGCCCCAGTTTTCACGCGTCGAAGATACTGGATGGTGCTGGATACTGGTTTATGCGTTCTTATGTGTACCAAAGACGGAAAATTGTGTACACGTCGTACTAATCGATGGATAAATTTTTAAAACACAACAACAGACTGCCCAGCAAATAATGTGATGTTTCCTCAAGAAATCGGTACATCTTGGCAGACAGAATTTTTTTACGGGCATAAAATCCTTCTGAACATTAGAAGCAGAAAACCCAAGGGTAGACCAAAGGCTAGGTGGAACGATGAAGTAGCGAATGACATAAGACAGATGGGAATTGTTACCCGGAAACAAGCAGCGCGGGACAGGGATGGATGGAGAATAGCAACTACCTAGGCGCTATCCTTCTTGGATAGTGGGGGCACAGAGGACGGGGTGCATCAGCAGCGCGACGTGTTTGAACATGTTTCAGATTTCACGTACAGGAGGTTCCGGGTCTCGATCCGGTGTGGACCGATAGAAAATCACTACTGCTGCTGCTGCTGCTGCTGCTCCTGTAGTAGTAGTAGTAGTAGTAGTAGTAGTAGTAGTAGTAGCGGCAGTAGCAGCACTAGTAACACCGCCGACACCGCCACCACCACCAGCTGGGAGAAAATTCACAAACATTAGCAAGAGACAAACATCCATGCCCCCGGTGGGATTCGAACCCACGATCCCAGCAAGCGCTCCGTCGAAGGCCCAAGCCTTAGACGGCGCGGGCATCGGTATCGGCATATATAACATACACATAATACTGTACCCAAATATAATTAACCTTGTAGTGAACGTTAATTGGATTTAATAAATTTCAGATATGTATAATAAATCCGAGATCCAGGTTATGAAGACAGCACTGCACTACCACAACCACGCGCGTCTGTGTCCGCCACGTAGCGTTCTCTTCGCTAATTAACAGTCAAGACCGCTAATTGCTCATATTCCCATTGCGGACGAAAATTTTGAACCCAACAGATTTCGTCCGTTATTTCCGAAATTCGTACATAAAAGGTCCATTTATTCGAGGGTACACAGTATCTGCTCTCCATACAGAATTCGAACCCGGGACAACATTAACACAAAACAAGTGCAACGCTTATTTTTAACTGTGTTATTTAACGACGCTGTCACTTGCTAAGATAATACAGCCTCGGTAACAGATGAATAAATATTTTAGGAGCGACGGTGGAATGATACTTGCAGGGGAAAACCGAAGTACGTGGAGAAAAATCCGTGCTGGTGTTACTCTGTCCAACACCAATCTCACATGGACAAATCTGCAATCGAACTCAGGCCTCCGCAGTACAAGGCCGCCGACTAACCGCATGCCGCCACCCCAACAACACCAACGGGCGCTATGAAACTTGTAGTCAAGATAAAATAGTAACAGTGGTCACTCAAGATCCTGTTCTCTGATGAATACCCATATAAAATGTGTAACCTCGCTTTATACGCGTACATTACGCAAAACCACACACATTACGTTCGCATATCGGAAAGTTAATCTAAAAATGCAACCGTCCCTAAGTTCCAGTGTGATTACATTTCGGACATGTGAAATGTTTCGATGGTGGCGGTGTGCGTGTGTGT
The DNA here is from genome assembly GCA_013340265.1 of Coptotermes formosanus. Classification (NCBI taxonomy): domain Eukaryota; kingdom Metazoa; phylum Arthropoda; class Insecta; order Blattodea; family Rhinotermitidae; genus Coptotermes; species Coptotermes formosanus. Next base: position 1,707,012 of record BLKM01000325.1, on the reverse strand, counting down.
GTGTGAGTGTGTGTGTGTGTGTGTGTGTGTGTGTGTGTGTGTGTGTGTGTGTGTGNTGTGTGTGTGTGTGTGTGTGTGTGTGTGTGTGTGTGTGTGTGTGTGTGTGTGTGTGTGGCGGCAATGCAACACACCATAAAACCTTCAACACCAGCATCAATGCATTTATTAAAATATGGTGATTGTTGATCAGCAGTCCGCCGTACCGCGTCTGTAATTTAAAACACTGAGTTAGGTTAGTGATTCGAGATAACATGGTCATTTGAACCACAATATATATGTCAGCCCATGTTACTATGAAATGTAAAGTCCGTACCCTGTTGCAATCTAGGGTGGATGTAGGAATTAATATGGTATCTGTCTGATACTAAAGCTACATGTTACAAAATTTGATGAAACCTGCAGCCGTTTTACGACTCCAACCATATTTTTACAGACGACACACGTGTAGTTACGTGTATCCGGTACTTCTGCCGCCAAACAAACTACAAATTACGGCGTTACAATGTAACTTTATAGTACTGCCAGTGTTGTATTGATTTGGATAACACAACATAAAAAAAACGTATCACATACCTTTCGGTACAGCGATAGGCACTTCTGTGCTGCTGTCATGTTCTGTGTCACTTCATACGGAGAATTCAATGGTGTTGAAATTCGTCGCATTTAAATATAATATAGATACGGCATATGGCCCTACACCAGAGCTTCCGCATTCGTCCGCTAAAGAAAGACAGCAACTAGTTTTATTTAAAAATTCTACGTGGTGCCCACATTGCGTTTATGTGTTTTGTACGGATCTCAGATCAAACAGCAACTTTTGCCTTATAAAACATCAAGAGACTTGTTTTTATAACCGAAGTGGAGAGTGTTTACAGCGCGGTACGCGCTGAGTCCTTGTATAAAACAGATACGCTTCGTCTTTAAAGGGTTATTAGTTACGTATAAGCACATTATTTGTACACACTGTATGTTTACAGGACCCAATCCTATTTGGACTGAGATACACACTGGAGACCTAACATATAATGCCACAAACTAGAAGTTTCCACTACCAGCACCAACAATAATTTTTATCTCTGAAAATCACTGTTATCACGTAAGAAATATTTTAATATTTTATTCACAAGTTTTTAATAACAGTACAAGTCGTACTTTATGCACAAACGATGGAAAATGGTCCAGTTGCCGAAACGTCGCGTTAAGGTCCAGATGAAGTGCGGTTCCAAAACCACTGCCAAAAAGTGTTTACAGAACTGAACAACCACACTGGAGTAACATAAAGATGCTGATCATGCAGCAACATGAACAAACTGCTGTGTTTCCGAAGTTGCCCAGCAAGGTGGTTGAAAAACTGAAATATTTTTGATATTTCACATCTCCGTTGGCGTACGTTTCTATCTCACAAAAAAGAATCAGCCACAACCAGCTTTATTTCTCTAAGATTTCGTGCAACCGGTTTCGGCCTAGTAGGTCATCATCAGGCTGTTCTAAAAAACATGAAATGTTAAAACTCGGCTCTTCAGAAGGGAAGGCCTTTCCCTTCTGAAGAGAAGAGTTTTAACATTTCATGTCTTTTAGAACAGCCTCAGAGGAAGGCCTTCCCCTTCTGAAGAGCAGAGTTTTAACATTTCATGTTTTTAGAACAGCCTCAGAGGAAGGCCTTCCCCTTCTGAAGAGCAGAGTTTTAACATTTCATATTTTTTAGAAGAGCCTGCTGATGTCCTACTAGGCCGAAACCGGTTGCTCAAAATCTCTAAATAAAGAGACAAATAAAGCTGGTTGTGACTGATACTTTTTTGTGAGACTGAAACTGAAACATGTTAATATTTTAAAGAGTGGATGAATGTCATGTGTGAAGGTAAATGCTTGATATAACACAGCTCGGGTAAAGGGAAGCTTACACGTCGTGTAAAAAGGTAGCGCGGGGAAATTTTGAAATTAAGCACGTAGAAGAAAGACACATTATAGTTAATACTCGTATATGACAGAGGAAATGAAAACATCATTCTCCTCTTGTAAGTACTCTGGCAAAGGAAGTTAAGGACAACGTTTTCATTTCCGCTAGTAGTCTGCAGCAACCCATACATGATGTCGTGTGGCACTTGCGGTGACGGTCATTAAATGCTCTAACCGGCACAAAGGTTCCCAACATTCCACCGTGAACCATCACCGAGCTACCTGAGAGAATGACTGATAACAGAACCTGACCACTCACAGGTACCTTACCAATTAAATCCCTGGCTAATTAACCGGCTTAATTAACCTTTTAAAGCCTAGCGGTAACTTTACATACGACCAGGTTTAACATTAAAAAATTCTACGTGGTGCCCACATTGCGTTTATGTGTTTTGTACGGATCTCAGAACAAACAGCAACTTTTGCCTTATAAAACATTAAGAGACTGGTTTTTATAACTGAAGTGGAGCGTGTTTACAGCGCGGTACGCACTGATTCCTTATATAGAACAGATACGCTTCGTCTTTAAAGGGTTAATAAGCGACAGAATGACGCGAACTACTTCTAAACTGAATGACTCATTAGGAAGGCGTCTCATCGGTTCCGTGCCGACTCACTGATTATCTGATCCACTAATCAACAAACTATAACACAAAAGTAATAAGTGACCAACTAAATAACTAAACTGTCACTTAAACAACACAAACGCTGAAACACCGCTAACAAGAAACTCTGTGTCTGAAATAGATTCTGAGTCAGTTCAATCTATCTCGGATGCCCACACACTGTTTCGTGGATTCTGTTGGTCTTCTTTTGCATGTAACTAAAACACACACATTACTGCATGTACTCCCTGAAGTACGTATCATTAAAGGTATACGTAATACTGGATCGCAACGCGGTGAATTCAACCAGATATAAACACCTTTAACTGCTTTCTACACTAATTTACCAGAAATTTACTGAAACGAATTATAATCACAAAAGCATGATAATGAAAGGGCAAACGCTTTTGTGTGTGTGTCTGTGTGTGTGTGTGTGTG
>BLKM01000325.1:1682804-1699024 GCA_013340265.1 Coptotermes formosanus | reverse complement strand
TGTGTGTGTGTGTGTGTGTGTGTGTGTGTGACAGACAGAGAGAGAGAGCAAAAAATAACATACTTCGAGAAAAATAGTGAGTTGATCTGAACTCGAATGAAATATGGGTACGACATTATATAGAATCATTACTTTATCTGACCAACCTAGTTTGTTACTTACGGCCGCTATTCCAATGCGCGGCAGGACAGACAGCTTAGTGCTACGGTTGACAGGGCAAACGAGCCCACAGAATTGAACAACGATACTGCTCAGATAAAATAATGGCCCAGTACTACTTAGTAAACGCAAGGCAGACGAACAAGATAACAAGTAGCCGTGTATTGATTAAACCTGACATTCCATCAGCGCTTAATATCGACAATATCTTTCCACGTAATATCTCATACTCATTCATCCATCACCGACGCTGTATATTCCTTGCAGGGACAGCGTCGTCAAATAAGTAAAACAATATGAAACCACGCCGCTGGATATGATCCTGAGTCAGTTCCAATGGTGTCCAACTCTAACAACGTATTTCTCTGACATTACTTCCGTACTGTACTGCAAACATCGCGTTAAAATCCTCTGACTTTAACAGACAGGGTGTATTTGTTTTAAAAGTTCTGTGAAAGCAACTTGTCGATCTCTGAACAGATAACAAATTATTTTTTGGTTATTTACTTTGCTTATGCGTTACAATGGAAATAAACGAACAAAATAATAACTGAAGCGTTTTAATCTTCTCTGCTACCCAATTTTGTCCGTCTTCTGAGTGCCTACATTCGAAAGTTTTTACCCATCAAAATTCTAACCACATGGAGCTCTGTTTTGTTTGCGATTCGACGCAAAGACTCTTCAAATTCGAAGAGAACGCATAAATGCACAGTTAAAGAGCTTTATATAATGGAAGGGCTCAAAATTACATCTACGTATACTTTAAAAACACACGTAAAACTCAACAGACCGGAAGAATAAAAGCAAGAGATAAGCTCCAATCTGAACTGTACCAGCAACAAGTCATAAAATGTTGGGGAGGAGGGGGGCGGGGGGGTTACAACAAATGGCAAACCAACGTATAGAGGACAAGGTTTTTACAAACTCTTCCAACAGAGTACTTTGTCAAATCGAATAACGACTTCTATATTCGACACAACTTGGCTTTCTCTCAAAATAACATTCTACACAATTTTATTCCTTCCTTTTTTTTACACGTGTTACCCCCCCCACTGTACCCCCCCCCCCCCCCCCACACCGAGGTCCCAGAAGCATGTGTGTATTTTTTCGACTTCTACATCCCTCCCCTTTAAACGCACAAGTCACTTGTCGCCTGTCACACACGAGTATAAACGCGTAAACAGAAAGTCGACAACAAGAAGCGATGGGCAAATGAAGCGAAAATGTTACAGAATCACACTTCACTTGGCAAGAAGCCCCTGGGGCTTGCACAGAAGCAACCTGACAAACATACATCAAACCACTGGCTTTATCAGCCACAGTACTTATGTAGGCTGTTTTGCCAATGCCTTCTGCGCGATTAGGCGTTCCTCATTGGGCCGGATGCTCAATCGCTGCTGATCAAAGTCTATTACCACAAGGAAACCGCAGTTCTGCGGGCGGTAGTCGCTACAGCAGAGCGTCGACTACGTAAGGTGTGGCGCGGCCACAAAGGAAATTAGTCAACAGAACTCCATCCGTTTTTTTTTTCATTACTGATTGACTCACCATGTTGATTCAAGGGTTAACGCTTCTAACTCGTACACCAGAGGTGACCTATTCGAATCTTGGCTGGTTAACCGACCATGCTGTTGAGGCCTTTCACGTGTTAGTCGGTCCCTCTACGCAAACGACCGGATATCTCAAATTAATCCACGATCACTGCCTTCCATAACCCCACAAATTCACTACTGAACAATTATTACTCTACCATTCGGCACTACGTAGTAGAGGATAGTGGCAGCACTGTTAACTGTCGAAACACTACGATAACCTCAATTGTATTTGCAGATTCAGGTCGTACCGCGCAGTAAACACTCTCCCTCTCGGTTATAAAAACCGGTCAGTTAACGCTGCACAAGGAAATAATCTCTGATTTTTCTGAAATCCATACACAACATAAACACACTCTGCGGGCAGAGCGTAGAATTTCTGAATGTTAAACCGGGTGGTACGCCTAGTAACCACTGGGTTTAGAGGGTTAAACAGTAAGCAATGAAGTAAATAAATAAATATACATAATCAGTGACTGACACTGTTACCATGTACATAGCCATTAAACTGCATAAAATAAAAACGTTACGTTGTACTTCCCTGTAAGTCACAAAATCGAGAAAATTTCGAATAAACACCATTCGGCCAATAAAATGCGCATCTTATATAACGGTCGAACACTTTGAGAAAATGGTTAAAAACGATTAAAGGAGTTATCGGGTCCCATCTTGGAGATGGGACAGATATATTTCCCGAAACGTCAGTAACAAACCGCCACTCTACGCTGCATAAAATTCCAGAAGAGCGTAGATCTCATTTATACTGCGAAGGAAGCCTGGAACCACGAATAGTTCACGTGAGTCCACGTGGTCTATAGCCAACTATTACGCTGCTGAACGAGCCGTTTCAACTGTGTCAAATGATACTGGAAAACAACCATGTGTTGTAAGTAGGCTTGGATTTGGAAGGGGGAGAATATGGCAAGTAACTTAGAAGTAATACCCCGACTCTAGCCTGGAGACTGACTCAAGACAGGGATGACGAATCCCATTTAAGATTCGTCGTGTGTCGTCCTGGAAAGGGAATATATCAAACAAACACACAAACAAACAAACAAACAAACAAACAAACAAACAAACAAACGAACAAACAATCTCCCACTGTCGCAACGTTCCAACTAATTTACCTGTAATTTATATAATACTTAACCTTTTAAATCCTAGCGGTAACTTTACGTACCACCAGGTTCAACACTCAAAAAATTCTACGTACTGTCCACATTGCGTTTACGCGTTTTGTACGGATCTCTGAACAAACAACGATTATTTCCCTATACAGCATTAACTGACTAGTTTTTATAACTGAGACGGAGAGTGTTTACTGCGCGGTACGAACTGGGTCCTTATATATAAAACAGATACGCTTCGTCTTTAAAGGGTTAATATTCCTCACCGTAAATCAAAAGTAAGCATTTACTGGAAAGTAAACTTTACCTTCTCAAAACTTGTGTTTGTGATCCTAACGAAGAGATATACGCTGCGATCGAAAAGTCATGCAACCCACATGTAAATATTTACCGATGGCTGTAGCTGATGTACAGATGTAACACGAACGGACTGGGAGCGTTGCAAGCGCATGTGTACAAAGACCCGTATACGTTATAAAAACTAAAAACCGCTCAGACGTGCAGTTTTAGGATCAACGAAAAATTCTTCACAGGGTTGTATCACACACAAGGAAAACAGCGAAGGCATGCACTGCCGGGCGTGGTGGACATTTTCGATACTTAATGTAACACAGTTTGTTTTCAGATTTTAATGTATTTTTTTTACAAATAAACACGTTTCAAAAATGCGTTTCGTCACTTTTAGACCACCCTGTATGAAAAGTAATTATTACATACAGCAGAAACATATAGAACCTTATAAACTTGTGCAGGGTGTAATGAGTATTTGACTTTATATACAGTATGTCCAAAGCACAACGCGATTTCGCAATTACACATCAAACTAGAAGGACTGTAAAAATAAACAGAAAATGACCCCCCCCCCCCCGCCTCAAAGTAGACTTTTACATGATAAGAACATGACAGCCACATCCGCCGTCCAAGTTCGTTAAAACTTTGTGGAATGATGATGTGGCCCAAAAAGTCAACAGACTGGAACACATCTCAACTCTGATAGCCTTTAAAATTGCGTTTTAAAGCGAGTCTTTTAAGTCAACTTCACTTTCAGTCTCCGAAAGCATAAACACGCCTGCCAGCTTAAAGTAATTTCCCGTCTTCAAAATGCTACAAATTCATCAATCCGGAGGGAGTTATGTTCGACGCCCGCTTAAAAATAAGGCATGTAATCGGTATAGACTCCAAAAGGACTAGATGTAATAAGATTGGAAAATTTTCATGGCGGTGTGTTCAGGTTAGCGACCCCATGTACAGACACTCCCGACTTACACAATTTCAGACTTACGAATTTTTTAAAACAGTAAATAATGAACACGTAACATTTTTTAAAAGGGCGAAATTTTTTTTTCTCAGAATTAAAGCGCAATGAGATGAATGTGGCGGAATAATAATACTGTGCTATGACACAGGCCGAAGGGTGGGTCACGCCACGTATAATCGGGTTCCAGTGCGTTGGAGTATGGATTTCAACTATACGCCCTTGTGTACACGCACGCATATGGCTGACCATATGTGTACTCAGGTTATATATGGGCAAATTCTGACTTGCGCGGGACCTTTCGGAACCTAACTACAGTCTACGTCGGGGAGTGTCTGTACTGCTTTGTCTGAAACCGACATTTCGGAACAACATTCTGTCTCAATACTCAGATTTTAACCCTGAAGATGGAGGCACATGTTCCTCAAAAATTTTGGCATCTATCGACAACACTACATGATATCACTGCCCTGAAGATCATACGGCAATTTAAAAGGACTCACTTTGCGACACAAATACCGTGCAGAACCTGGAATAAACGGGAACGTGTTTAACGATAACTGGTCTTTCATTCCGATAAGAAAGCAGCGTAAGGAACACGACATTACCTGTAAGGAACAAAAAAATTTTAATTGAAAATTAAAAAGAGAAATAAGTAAATAAAAATTGAGATTTAAATATTGACTCTGGTATGTACATACAATTTTTTTTTCGAAATGTTCTCCTCAAAATTTTATTTGGTAAACGACATTTGTATCGGAAATGGGAAAGCATGTAGGCCTGTGTGTTCAGCGTATTAGGAGAAAGGAAGACGATAAAACTGACACGAATATGAGCTCCAGGTACCCAGCTATAAAAACGTAACATACGTCAAATGATATTTTTAGGTGCGTTTCAAAAATTGCGGAAAGCGATTATTTTCTCCATCACGTCTGTCCGTCCACATGGAACAGCTCTCCTCCCACTCGACGGATTTTTCAAGAAATGCGATATTTGAGTAATTTTTCGAAAATCGGTCGAGAAAGTTCAAGTTTCATTACAATTGACAAGAATAACGGGTACTTTAAAACGAAGACCTATATACGCTTATGATAATATCTCGCTGAATTTTACTTAGAATGGGAAATGTTTCACACAAAAGTTGTAGAGAAAACTGGAACACACAATGTAAGTTCAATAACTTTTTCCCCGAAAATCATGCAGTTTCACAATGTGGAAAAATTTGGTAGAGGCAGACAGGCCGCAGATGACAATATAATACGACGCAGAATATATGCGATTTGCCAGTCGCATAACATCGGCAAAAATACAGACACACACTAATAATATTTAACACATTGCTTTTTCACGGCAACAATGGTTACGCGAACGCGCCTCAGTGGTATACGTTCACGGCGTGTCCTGTTGACTTCTGATGCGACTCGTACGTACTTGAGACAAATTTAGTCTTAATTTAACACTGTAGGCCCCCCTCTATTAAACAGTAACCTCCCTTCGACTAAGGCAAATGTTCTGATACCTTGGATTTCTTTACAGAGGTGTAATGTCACAACTCCAGCCCATGTTGCTTGTAACAGACGCGACATATCTGTAGAAGGTACCTGCGAGATAAGCGAATAAAGGCAGGACCAGTGAAATAAGAAGCATCACTTTAAATCAGTCGTTTCAATTCCCCTTTCGCTTCTTGGGGGGCTTTGGGGCCGTACAATATCTCAGCGCGACGACTCCGTCTCTTTCTTACAGCTGATCACCAGCAGTAGTTCCGGGCTCCGCCAGTAGGTGATGCACACATGTACTTCTACCGTCCATGTAAGCTCCACCCCGTAAGAACGGCTAAAGGAATTGCCTTTTTTCCTGATGAACCACAGCTTTATTTCTATAGCATCAAGGAAGATGTGGTATATAAGCGTCATTCTTTCTGAATAAATAATTTACCACGCTGCTAAAGTCTAGCGGTAACTTTACGTACCACCAGGTTTAACATTAAAAAATTCTACGTGGTGCCCACATTGCGTTTATGTGTTTTGTACGGATCTCAGAACAAACAGCAACTTTTGCCTTATAAAACATTAAGAGATTGGTTTTTATAACCGAAGTGGAGAGTGTTTACAGCGCGGTACGCACTGAGTCCTTATATAAAACAGATACGCTTCGTCTTTAAAGGGTTAAAACGTTCCAGGAATTTCACCACGCTGTTCACACAAAATTAAATATTCTCGCACGATTTTACACCACAGCGGCTAAAACTACTGCATGCTGAACCTGCTTTTAACGAAATCCAAAATCACCCGAACAATTATCCCTTTCTGGAAAGTACGCAGATGTGGCTTATAAACAAGACCGGCAATGTACGCGTGACGTAACACCAGGCGCGTCCGCGTAACCATTGTTGCCGTGGAAAAGCAATAAGCATTAAATATTATGAGTGTGCGTCTGTATTCTTGCCTTAGTTATCCGGTATACAAAACGCATATTTTCTGCGCCGTATTATATTGTCATCTGTGGCATGTCTGATTCTACCGTATTGTTCCACATTATCTCATAAACGTCACGATTTTCGAAAAAAAGAAAAGTCATTGGACATAAAATGTGCGTTTCAATTTTATCTACAATTCTGTCTGAAACATTTGTCATTCTAAGAACAGTTCAACAAGATATCATCATAAATGCAGACAGGCTTCCATGACACGATGCTGTTGTTCCTGTAATATTTTAATCAAATTTGAATTTTCTCGACAGATTTTCGAAAAAAAAATACTCAAATATCAAAGTCTCGAAAATCCGAGTTGTTCCATGCGGACGGACGGACTGACAAGAATGACGGAATTACAAAGCTAAGAATCGCTTCTAGCAATTTTGCAAACGCGCGCAAAACCTGTGCACTGGTATAGACTGCATTATGGTCTAACGCTCGGAAATTCGTCCTACATACAGTCCTGCAGAGTGGACCGGAAGTACTGTCACAGAGTCAAGTCACACGGGTTTCATTCTGGGCTTCGACATCGTTATCGCTTAAGCGGTGGCGTGAACGCATGAGAGTGGTACGACCGAATTATTGACTGAGGTGGTCACCACAGTATACAATAAGAGTCAGGTGCTCTTAACCTTTTAAAGCCTAGCGGTAACTTTACGTACCACCAGGTTTAACATTAAAAAATTCTACGTGGTGCCCACATTGCGTTTATGTGTTTTGTACGGATCTCAGAACAAACAGCAACTATTGCCTTATAAAACATTAAGAGATTGGTTTTTATAACCGAAGTGGAGAGTGTTTACAGCGCGGTACGCACTGAGTCCTTATATAAAACAGATACGCTTCGTCTTTAAAGGGTTAAACTGCAGTGGTATAGGTTATGCTACGTAGCGACCATTTTCCGTTCTTCCGTTTCTCCATTTGTCCTCTCTCAGATATCCTACATGTGAGGAAACATAATAAGGAATAGCATCACATGAACAAAATACACACGCTTCATCACAGCATGTTCCCCAACATACTTATTTCCTCATTACGTTTCCACGTTACACAGTTTCCTATTTTGCACGCCACCTTTCGACATTCTAGGAACCAAGGTAATTTCCCAATAATGTTAGGATTTTGTACAACAGAGTTCAGTTTAAGAGTCGTTTTGCTGCTTACATTGTGCAGTGATTTCCCTACATTTCCTGCAACATTCTTCCCTCTTCTGTCGCCTTAACGTGCTCGTGTATTTTGTTTTGTTCTTACTCAGTTACCGTTCCCCACATCAGTACATCGCCTGAAAGCAGTACAGACTTTTTCGACCCTTCTTTCTGAGTTCAAAAAGGTCGTTTAAATACTTCAAAGCCACGTGAATATGTACTCCAAGGTTCCGCTTTAAATAACCCTACACTATGCCCACAGAATGCATTTGTATACTTCGTAACCTTCCATGGACATAACTGACGACAGTTGTGATTAACCCTTTAAAGACGAGGCGTATCTGTTTTATATAAGGAATCAGTGCGTACCGCGCTGTAAACACTCTCCACTTAGGTTATAAAAACCAGTCTCTTAATGTTCTATAAGGCAAAAGTTGCTGTTTGTTCTGAGATCCGTACAAAACACATAAACGCAATGTGGGCATCACGTAGAATTTTTTAATGTTAAACCTGGTGGTATGTAAAGTTACCGCTAGGCTTTAAAAGGTTAAGACGGAGTGGGCTTACTGCGCGGTACAAACGAAATTTTTAAATAAAATTCAGGTTAAATTCAGCTTTCAAACGGTAAATCTAATTGAATAAAAAAGGTTGATGTCTAATTATCATGACGTATGAACTGTACAAGTGATACGGTGTCGAATGATGTGGAACTTGGAACATGACTTGAAATAACGCGGCCCAATATGGAATTCGCACGCACAGATAAGTAATGACGATGCTCCGGGTATCCCATGGCCCCGCCGAAACTCCAAGTGAGAACAGATGCGGGATAGACAGACAGGGACAGGGACAGGGACAGGCAGTCTGTGAGCAGAATGACGCAAAGGACACAAGGACGTAACAAAAACGAACAGATCGCATTATATGTAATGACAGGCTTCACTTTGTAATTGAACTCACGTACTGCAGTACGAAGCACAGTGTATGTGAAACGGACACGGGGATGGGTAAACAAGAAATGCAAACATAATTTTGAAATGCTACACCAGAAGAAAACTAGGGGCATAAAATAAATGGGATATTCCATTTCTCAGAATTAAAATTTCATGTAATGTGACGAAATTACTTCTGTAATGGGTATGCTGTTTATTTTCTGAAGTAAACATAATTCTTATTTCTTACCTCGCGATGGAAAACACGAAGGTGTGCCCCTAATTCCAGAACAAACAGACGGATATCTATGGAAATAAGTACTGGAATGAAGGCCACCCTACTGACCTAGTTTTAAATTCCCTACCAGTGACGTCAAATGTACGACATAAAATATTAACCCAAATTTCAAATTGTGGATGTTGTCGGATCTGCGCAAAAAAACCGACGTGTATAACATTCGAATGCCGATTGGTTTGTGCAATATTTAAAAAAATGCGGCCCTACAAAACATGTACTTCGTATTCAGTTTGAAAGAATGTAAACTTGTTTTTTCTTAGCCCAGCGTAGTGACTGACTAACATCAAGCCCCGGCCGCCCGCCGTACCAAGTAAGAAGGGCTGCCGGTATACACTGGACAATGGACCATTTATTACTCAAACAGAACGTATGTGTAAGGGTGAAATGCTCATGAATTTGCCTTGCTTTTATCCTCTTATACGAAAATAATATAAATGTTTTCATGTATTTTTGCAGTTCAAGTGCTGACAAATTTGCAGCTATAAAAACGTCGTGATGGAATAAACAGTACTCTATCTGGAAGCACTAACAGTCCGACAGCTGTTAAAGTTTTTCAGTACAATGGTAACTTGTTGATTTTTGTTGTTGTATCAATAATTCAGAAGACAGCTTACCCTTTCCAGTGTAAACACAGTCGAACTCGGTTATAACGTCATGAAACGGACTGAATATTTGTGTCGTTATAAAAGAGTGTTGTCATAACTCAGGAGTATAATGTTACGGTTAACAGTGAGGAATTAATTGGTACCACAGCATATCTGGCGCTATAGACGAGGTCCGCACAAAACTATGTCGTTATAACCGGGTTCAACTGGACTAGAAACATGGCTGCAGATCGACGGTAAAAAATCTGAGTTTGTGTGAAATGAACGTCTCTGCGACGGGCCGATCCCTCGTCCAGAGGAGTGCTACCGACTGTCGTGTGTGTCTGAGTGTGATCAAATGAAAATAAATAACTTCTACACCTACTGTGAGAAGAGGTAACGACTACGAAACGAAACGAAACGAAACGAAACGAAACGAAACGAAACGAAGCGAAACGTGAAACCAATCAGGCAGTGCAACGTCTCATAAAACATGGTGGCTAGACAAAACACGGTATCACCGTTAACTTGGCAGGGGGTGCTTCTACAGGGTGTTCTTTTTCCTACCTGACCGATTAGCGCCAGCCTGACGCTGTACTGAGTTTTTATTACACTTTCTAAAGGTTATTATCACTGCACTCGTTTGTCTAGCTCCCGTCATTGGCTGTTAAACCTCCCCGACACGCGGCCTAGGATGCAACATTGGCAGAGCGTCGGGCGGAGGGTTGGGGACGGCACTTATCTGTCAAGCAGGAGACCGAACATCCTACACCTGCAGACACTCGTACAAGAAACTCATACAAGATCATCGGACCTGTTACGGGGATCAGCTCAGGTAACACTTAAGACGAATCTCTAGAAATGCCATGTAACCCCTGCTTCCCTATACAGAGCCCTAGCAGCAGGTCGCGAACACGCGTCTGGCCGAAGAGTCTTATTTTACTTCAACATGAGTGTACATTTATTCCGGCTCGGTGAATGATTAAGCTTGAAATACAGAACGAAGGCTTTAATTTGGCTTCTGACCAAAATCTAGTTAGAAGCCCTAACCCACTAGTTAGCGGAGAGGTGGGAGAGAGGGGCTATGAGTTAATGGCAGTATAGGGGTGAGAGAATGAGTCACAGCCAATGTCAGCACCAACAAAACCAGTCTCTTAGAAATACGTACAGAAATAGCATTTGAGTATAAATTCTAAAAGCAATTTTCACTGTTTTTAGTTGATAAGATGATATAAACTAGCTTTTGTAATAGTGAAGTCACGGGGGAGGGGGGAAGGGGGTTACGTGTAATCACTGTGACTACTACCGGGAAAAGAGAACTGGTGGGGAAGAATAAAAGAATATTACAGCCTTTAGGATTTCTGGTAAGTTTATCAGCTTTAAGCTCAATGGCTCGCCCACTTATTCTCGTTTCATACACTGCACGACGTAATTTGCATACACGGCAGCAACTCAACGTAACCAGAACACAAATTTCTTAGCTTTATTGCTGTTGTTTAAAGTGAAGCCTGTGCGAGGTTTATTGCCAGCTGCCGGCTCTGACCTGCTTCGGCCACAAAGAATATGAAGCACTTGGGCCAAACCAAACAGCATAAAACATTAAAGCAAGGAAATGTATGCGTGGTGGATGGCCGAGAGAGTGGGAGCAGAAGAGAAGGGAACATGAGTGAACACATTAAAACACGGCACACAGCATAAACAAATAAATCAATATATACAAGAGAATATTTATTCTTATCAGGCGCGCACCCAGAATTTTTCCTTGGGGAGGGGCTGACCCTGAGGCTATATATAATTTATGTTTGATTTTAAAAATTATATTATAAAAATCATGTTGCATGTACAACATAACACTGTTTGCAACTGCATTTATATACATACATATGTAACAACAAGTTTCATTACTCAATCAAAGTGTCCTATCTTCTCGCTTCTTTAATTTTATTAATTTTTTTTTTCAAAATTCTAATGTTCTAGTCAGCAGCCGACTTCAGTGGCTGATTTTGGCTGAACGGAAAATCACATAAAACAAAATCTGTTTTTTTTTTATTTTTTTTAATTTTTATTTCGGTTGTGGAGGTTTGCGGTGGCTGCAGCCCGGCAGCCCCCCTCGCTTGGGTGCACCTTTGATTCTTATTAATTCTGAAGTCCGAACCACGACTTTTTTAAAAATACGATTTTTTTTGGCTACAAGTTTCGGTTGACAAGAGCCATCATCAGGCCTTCATATAAACTGTAAGCTGGAAAACTCCTTGTGTTTTTGTAAACAGATCTCCAACTTTTACAATAGTAAATAAATCATAAAATATTCCGAGTTTTCCAGCTTATAGTTTCTGTTAAGACCTGATGATGGCTCTTATCAGCCGAAACTTGTAGCCAAAAAAAATCGTATCTTTAAAAGAAAATGGGGATCTGACTGTATAATTAATAACAATAAATATGCTCTTGTAATCTGCATGCCAATTGGGATCTCCTGCGTTATAATTAAAATCAATACACAGACAGAACAGGGATAGAAACACACATAAACAAAAGTAAAACAAGAAAAATGTAAAGTTTTTCCTATGTATGACATGAAGGCGTACGGGGGCGTAGAAGTACAGCTATACTCATCTGTAACCTCGGCGATGGACAAAAATAAGTAGCTTAAAGCTACCGCCGATTTATCCCCGGGGGAACGACCCAGCGGTGTCCATTTAACAGAACGTTGCGTGAGTCACACAGCCCTTCTGGAAGTTTTGGAGAATAAATCTCTTGCCCTGCGGGGAATCGAACCACTATTTCTCAAACCGCGTTTAGCTTTGGAGCATAATTACTCCAGTAAATGACCAACAAGACGAATGACATACGTAACACTTCCCAGCAGCAAATGCAGTTCATTACTGAAGTTCCATGTGCTTGTTTTAACCCTTTAGAGACGAAGCGTATCTCTTTTATATAAGGACTCAGTGCGTACCGCGCTGTAAACACTGTCCACTTCGGTTATAAAAACCAGTCTCTTAATGTTTTATAAGGCAAAAGTTGCTGTTTGTTCTGAGATCCGTACAAAACACATAAACGCAATGTGGGCACCACGTAGAATTTTATAATGTTAAACCTGATGGTACGTAAAGTTACCGCTAGGCTTTAAAACGTTAATGAACTGCTTAGTGTATTTTCGTAACAAAAATTACTGTAAAATTTGTGATTTCAGCTGTTAAGATTCCTCTATATGAGAAAACATTCAAGCAATTCAGTAACTCATTGGCCCAAGAACTTTCCAAAAATTTAGAAACCATCTTAAAATTCTAGGTGCCAGAAGGGTGACACGAAGCAATTTCCATACTGAGGACCCCCAGTTCTGGCGTGACCTGTAAACCTGTTACCTTACGCTTTCTGCTCGGTGAATGGGAAATGAATCACATTTTTTACATGTACGGAAAAAATCCGCAGTGATTGTGTTGAAACTATTAAGCGCCGCCGTACAAACTTTAGCCGCCAGGGCGAACAGGCGACCGGGGTTTGTGCACCCCCTGTAGTAACAAAAGAATATGATGACTATCACGTAACAAAATCGTAAAAACTTGACGGAATATCGGAACATGCTGCTCTGCACGCTACACCACTGTTTACCAATGCAAATTTTAATGTCGGTATCGTCCTTCTTCGTGTCATGGATACATTAAGATAGGAAAACTCTTCCTCAGGTTTACAGTCAGTGCAACTTCTTACATTTCGGTTTTAAGCCTTTCCTGAACTTATTAACGTTTTAAAGCCTAGCGGTAACTTTACATACGACCAGGTTTAACATTAAAAAATTCTACGTGGTGCCCACATTGCGTTTATGTGTTTTGTACGGATCTCAGAACAAACAGCAACTTTTGCCTTATAACACATTAAGAGACTGGTTTTATAACCGAAGTGGAGAGTGTTTACAGCGCGGTACGCACTGAGTCCTTATATAAAACAGATACGCTTCGTCTTTAAAGGGTTAATATATGACAGCCTAAGTCTATAAACGACACACACACACACACACACACACACACACACACACACACACACACAATATTTCATTTTAATGCAGTTCTACAGCAAACAGCTGTTTGTACCGCTTCAGAGGATGAAGTTCAGTGGCGGAAGAACAGTTATTCGGTTGTTCAGGACAGATAGTTCGTTTACCTTTTGCACAGAATGCGAAACGTTAACAATAGTCACAGCCATTTTATAATCCAGTCTACATCGTCGTTCGAGAATAGGGTGCTGAGGAGAATATTTGGACCCAAGAGAGACGAATATTGTTCGGGTGATAAAATCGAGAAGAATGAGATCGGTGGGGCATGTAGCAAGTATGGGAGGAGAGGTGCATACAGGATTTTTGGTAGGGACACCTGAGGGAACGAGACCACTTGGGAGACCCAGGCGTAGATGGGAGGACAATATTCAAATGGATCTTCAAGACGTGTGATGGGGGCATGGACTGAATTCAGCTGGCTCAGGATAGGGACAGGTGGCGGGCTCTTGTAAATGCGGTAATGAACAGTCGGTTTCCATAAAATGCGGCAGATTTCTTGACTCGCTGAGAAACTGTTAGCTTCTCACGAAGGACTCTGCTCCATGGAGTTAATTAGTCTACATCGTAAGACTGTATTTGCCCAAGATCAATTTCTGTGAGGCTACCAGCCAAGTCCGTGTTTTCCAAATTGTCTCTTTCATCGAGGTTTCCTCAGTAAGAGTTTGTATGCGTTTCTCATTTCGCCATCGGTGCTGTCTGCCCCTGTTACCTCAAACTAGCCTATTTAATTTTCCAAATAAAAGTACGCTTGATGACTTACCCGTCAAGCACATTTGTCCAGAATTCCGCTATTCTTCCCTCTGAGGTCACCATCCTGAGCCAGAGTAATCCACTCCACATCCTACAATCCTGCTTATTTGATATACGTTTTAGGCGCGTGAGCAAAGCAGCTGCGGAAGACAACTATTAGTCTCGGCATGTCTGTCCGTCTGTCCGCACGCAACAGCGTAACTCCCAAGTAACAGATTTCCGTGAAAGTTCATTATTTTGGTCTTTAACTAAAATCGTTCGAAAAATTCAGACTTTGCTTAACATCGGATAAAAATAACAGACACTTTACATGAAGACCTACGTACATCTGTGATGGACATCTTGCCGTCATTGGTCTTGCTGAGACAGTGTTCTCTGTGAGATACGAGCCAAGGTCGAAAAACGTTCACAATCA
The DNA here is from genome assembly GCA_013340265.1 of Coptotermes formosanus. Classification (NCBI taxonomy): domain Eukaryota; kingdom Metazoa; phylum Arthropoda; class Insecta; order Blattodea; family Rhinotermitidae; genus Coptotermes; species Coptotermes formosanus. The sequence goes on along the minus strand of BLKM01000325.1, from coordinate 1,684,240 downwards.
AAGCATAACAATCAAGCATCGCCGACATCTCGCAGTTTTCGATATCGATTACAGTCGACTCTACACCTGCAGCTAGTATACGCAAGAAACAGAAAGGCCTAGTGTGTGTTGTGCCAAACGCGTAAAGGCAGATTTCAAGTATTGCGTTTTTCTTGCAAATAATCATCACTTTAAAGTCTACGGATTACAAGGAAGCGACGGAAGCAAAAGCGTTACGACACGGGGATATTTCCTAACTTCTTAGATTCCCCCTCACTGTTATAGTTTCCTCTCCAGGAACTTCAAAGCTTTTAACCTTTTTCTTGTCTGTGTGCTCAGACGTTAATCTTGATCTCGTCTGCCTCGGAATTTTCTCGAATGTTCACTAAACCAGACGGCCCGGAGAGACGACAGCGCCAGGCACTCCATTATCACTAGACGTGATAAATCAACGCGAAAGGCAATCTGTGATCTGTGCAGGACTCGATGTCTGGATCTCAAGTTCTAATGAGTAAGGCGGTAACTAAGTCCGCGCAGTAGTGGAGTTGACCGAAAATTTCACCCATACGAATGTAATTGGATTACAAAGTTTTCCCATTATCCATACAGCCTATACTTTGGCTATTTTCCAAAAAGGAGATTTACTGATTCATACTGAATCCACGTCTCTGCGCAGTTCACTGCACAGGAGGGTCTTAATTCGAAATTAGAACAAACAAATTTAACGGCTAATCTATATTCGTTATACTTCAAAGTACACATAAATTTTATCTCGCTTCAACTAAAGTTGATATCATACAGGAAAGCTTGTGCAGACGGTCTGTCGCGCAGAATACAAGACAGAGGAATTGTCACAAGATTGCTATCACAGGGCACACGGAATTCTTACATTTTTTGGACACGTACCGAGTAAGCTGAATGCAAATAAAGGAGTAAAGTCTGTCACAAGAGCAACAGTCAAACCTTCAGCATTAAGGGGCTCTGACGATGGTACATGACTGATTTACGTAAGATGGACGAAGAGCCGGCATTCGAAATGCTGCGTTTCATTAAAAAATTAGGTGACGGACAGAAGTTCAAAGAAGAAAAGACTATCAGTGAACAGTCAGAAGTAATTAACGCGTGCATTACTTTCGTCTTGTCATCTCTTATTTTCATTTGTATGCAAGACACACGGGCGTACGGACCACGTAGTAAGCAATTTAAATTGACTGCTTTTATTAAATCAAAATAAACTTCTATTCACTAACAAAACACCGCAGCCTCATCTCCTACCTAACCGTTCCACCTTTGCCACACATTCGTTAACCCTTTAAAGACGAAACGTTGTCTGTTTTATATAAGGACTCAGTGCGTACCGCGCTGTAAACACTCTCCACTTCGGTTATAAAAACCGGTCTCTTAATGTTTTATAAGGCAAAAGTTGCTGTTTGTTCTGAGATCCGTACAAAACACAT
>BLKM01000325.1:1634155-1672987 GCA_013340265.1 Coptotermes formosanus | reverse complement strand
GAGAGATGTAAAGTTATATCCTTTTGAAAATGTAATACACGAAGCACTATCAACTTCAGCAAATATTCAACCAGAGTTCATGCGGACAAAATTTTTGAGAGATGTAAAGTTATATCCTTTTGAAAATGTAATACACGAAGTACTATCAACTTCAACAAATAGCCAACCAGAGTTAATGCGGACAAAATTTTTGAGAGATGTAAAGTTATATCCTTTTGAAAATGTAATACACGAAGCATTATCAACTTCAGCAAATATTCAACCAGAGTTCATGCGGACAAAATTTTCGAGAGATGTAAAGTTACATCCTTTTGAAAATGTAATACACGAAGCACTATCAACTTCAACAAACTTTCAACCACAGTTAATGCGGACGGTATCACTTCCCACACACTGTCTCTGTACAGAACACCAAGACACACGGGACAGTGAAAATGTAGCTACATTATTGTTTAACCTCTGAACCAGACATAAATTAAGTTGTCAGCTTCACGACCCCAGCCATTTTATCCCGGGGAAAAACATTTGTTGCCCATTTAAGAGTGGGCTCTGTGGACCCCAAACGCAGTCTGGACTGTTTAGCAGAAAGCAAAATGTCCGATGTATCCATGCGAGAAACAATTGTGGTGCAAATACTTTGCGAGTATGATACCTGGGTAATGATTCGTGGTATTCTAGGTTGACACCGTGTGGTCTGTTAGGTGGTTACGTTTCGGAGGGACATATTACTTCCATCATCGGGGCAGAACAATTATTTTACAAACTACTTCCACTGACAACATAATACAACCAAAACGCTTGGCCTTGGATATTACCAGTGGAAATAACCGGATGTTACCTCAGGAGAGTACTAATGGAACCTTCTTAACACCAGTCATAAAGCAGAACAGCATGTGTAACATCAGACGTCACTCGTCAAAATAACTCCCCCTGTTCGACTCCCCAAGAGTATTCATTATCAATAGTTTGTGACAAGGTCTTTCTTACGCACCACTTTAAGCCTTCCACTTGTATTCTGCCAGCTAATTTTATGGAGATAATGGTATGTAATGTGACTATATGCGGCTTACGTCTCTCAGAAGTTCGGCAAGTCCCACTGTGACAATTTCCACACGCCTCGCCCCTGCGCCGTTCCTCGCTGGTAACAGAGCTGATTTACTGACAATATCACACCGGTTCGTATTAAGTTCTTATCTCACCCAGTTTCCCAAAGCGGGTAAAAATATTTAACTTTAGACACATGAATTTCATAAATACCGTTGAACCCAGTTATAACGTAATGAAAGGGGCTGAGTGTTTTGTGTCGTTATAAACGAGCGTCGTTCTAACCGAGGAGTGTAATGTTATGGGTTAACTGGTGAATTATTTGGTACCACAAAATATCTCACGCTATAGGAGAGACGTCATATAAACTGACGTCGTTATAACCGGGTTGGATTGTGTGTCCATTTGAAACTAATTTAATTGTTGTACTTTGAATGTGGGTGAATTCTGTATAGAAAAAACCGCATAGCTAATTTTTTACAAGGCTAGCCGTTCAGATATTTTAGGCCGTTTTGTGCAAGAAAGGAAGCAGTCACAGTCTACTGTGAGTTCAAACGAATCCGACGTAGCTCAGTACACAATCTACCACTTCACATGAAATACAGTACCATGAGCTGGACATGATTTTGTCTCCACACTTTGTAATGGGACTGCCTTCACCGAAGGACTCGCAGAAAAAATTGTCGCAGTGCCACCTTGTTCACCATAAATCAGGACTGCCCTGAGATCGAAACCGGGCCCCCGGAGTGATAAACTGGCGACAAATAGGCTAAACTAAGGTATGGCCAGAAGGTACATCACGTGTTCAAGGAACCCAATCAATATAACGAACCCACTCTCGGCCAGTTCAGTTCAGTTCAGAATTTCGTACCCTGTTACTGTACCATGCATTTAGCTAGGTTCATATTCTCACAGTCATGTATTTGAGGATTCAGGCATTTTGGAATAGAACTGTGCCGCTGAATGGTTCCCGTCCTTTCGAAGGAACGTAATCAGTCCAAGACTGTTTGATTCTTAGAAATAAAGGCACTACAAACTTTCTAAACGCCTGCAAACTATTCGCCAAACAACGAAGCGGCGTCACATCCCAGCTTCGCCCAAACACACCGCGTCAAATCCCAGTACTCGCCCAACGACACGGCGTTCACGTCCCAGTACTCGCCCAACGAGACAGCGTCACATCCCAGTACTCGCTCAAAGAGACGGCGTCAAATTCTAGAAGTCTCGTACCTCACGCGACACCGACGTCAGGATCTGATATCCCTCAAAACTGCAGTTTCTATTGTTGAATGTTTGGCTCTCACACAGGAAACGGGAAGACAGAAGAATTCTGAACTAACAACGATAAGTAATCCCCGACTTAGGCCTACATTTTCAATGCAAATAGACGACTGGTTCTGGTCTAATGCGCAACGCACACCAGCTGAGAAAAAATTATACGACAAAGCAACTGTGTGTGCGGTTTGCGTAAACCTGTAACCTATAGTCAAACTATGTTACCGCATTTGAATATTAACCTTTTAAAGCCTAGCGGTAACTTTACATACGACCAGGTTTAACATTAAAAAATTCTACGTGGTGCCCACATTGCGTTTATGTGTTTTGTACGGATCTCAGAACAAACAGCAACTTTTGCCTTATAAAACATTAAGAGACTGGTTTTTATAACCGAAGTGGAGAGTGTTTACAGCGCGGTACGGACTGGGTCCTTATATAAAACAGATACGCTTCGTCTTTAAAGGGTTAAACATTCCGCTCATTCGGGACTATTATACAATATGATGATGAATACGATGATGTATCAATAAACGAGCACGACAATGTGTCAGGCAGGAAGATAATGTAAGAAAAGCGAAGATTTCGTCTCTAAAGACTAAGGCAAGCCACGTCCATGTGGGATTTGTGGTGGACAAAAGAGGAACTTGGACGGGTTTTTCCCCGAGTACTTCGGTTTTCCCCTGTCAGTTTCATTCCACCGGTGCTCCATTACATGTAAAAACGAAAAAAAAAAACTAATAATCTTCATCACAGGGTTGCAAAACAAGCCTCAAGGTTGCGGTGCGTCCGTAGCATCTGCTGCGGGGCCCTTCTCTATAAAACAAAACAAAATAAAAAAGGCAAACCACAAAGATTGTTGGTAGCGAGGTTCGAACCGGATGCCTCCCGAAGAAGCCGCGATATAAGAGCGTTCCCAATACAGCAACCTGTCTGGTGTCATTAGTCCGTAAAGTAACTTTAGGAAAACGGACAAGGTGCTGGCGTAGGACGCTGTGTGTAGAGGTTACATAAACAAGACGAAAGCGGGGACCCGCTGAAGTCGGTATAGAACTGCTGCATGCCGCTACTACTCCTGTATATTGCCCTATATACAACTATTAACGTTTACATCCAGATGCTATGGCACTGCACACTACCACTTGCTAGCTCGCCAATAAATCGCAGCCGAGAACCCACCCTTAAGATCAGTACCAGCTGCACTGCAAATTGTCCAACTGCCACCGTGGTGGCACAAGCCCGTAAATCTACTGTCGCAGCGAGAAAAGGGAATGTGGAGCAGAAAGCAAAGAATTAGGAGAGAAATACTGCAGGCTGCATTATGTTGTGTTTCTGACAACCCTTGTGGTATAGCTCTGTGGTAGAGAGAGGGGCGGAGGAGGGAGGAATGGGGGCCGATACTGTCAGACAACGGACTTTAAAAGCCACGGATGACGTGCAGTGACATACTATACACAGACGGTAATTGCTCGGCGTGAAAGAAATTAGGGCCGATCCCAGTGGCCGCGCGATCTAAGGAGTAGGTCTGTGGCCGAGCGCTTGCTGGGATCGTGGGTTCGAATCCCACCAGAGGCATGGATGTTTGTCTTGTACAGTGTTTGTGTTGTCAGGTAGAGGTCTCTGCGACGGGCCGATCCCTCCACCAGAGGAGTCCTACCGACTGTGATATATGCTTGAGTGTGATCAAATTAAATCACAAACCCTCGACACCTGCTGCGAACAAGTAAGTATTTACATTATTAAATGTACTTACCTACTACCATAATGAGTAACGCCCATTTTAATAGGTAACTCCAAAATCGTGTCCTGCATTAATTAATTAGATGATGTTACAAGAATATATTTGTATATCTCAAAGAAAATTGCAACTGCAGTTCATCATTTTCAGTTCCATCATCAGAGAATATTTTGTATACAAAATCATTTTTATACGACTGTCTATCCGTAACCTACAAAGCCCATTTTAACGACAACGTCCGCTCAGATCATTCACATCAAACAAATTAAAAGAAACATCCGCTGCACATGCGCAGACTGAATTGGCTAATTTACACATCATGGCGTCAAGGGTTCGCAGCTTTGAATTTAAGTTTTTGATCCTACCTCAGAGAAAACATCACATATCTATGTAGTTAATTCGACTAAGGACAGTCTGGGGGGGGGGGTGGAATTACTATAAAACACTAACTGATATTTTCTGACCTAAATACACGGTTCTTTAATTGTAAAACCAGATGAAACCTGTGATTTCTAAACTGTCCAATAAAAGATTAACTCCACCTGCTATTGACTTTTAAAAGCAAGCAAATCTGCGGGTGTAGCCTCCACGTTCACCGTCCAATGTTCTACTTGCAACTAGCAGAGATTCCCTCTAAGTACAAAATGCATCATTTTTGGCTGTTCGCAGGCTTCAGCTCCCCTCCCCACGTCCCCCCAGCCTTCTGCTGCTACCAGAATAGCAAAGTAGATAATGTTTGAATGGTGTGATGTTTCTTCTGCCCCTGGGATGTATACAAACCTCTCTTTTATCTTCCGCTGTCGATAGATAATAAAGCAGGCATGAAGTAAAGAATGTTGGGAGATTGTTAATTCATGCAAAGAGGAGATGAAAAGAGGAAAGCTTTGGAAAAGAAAAACTAATTCCATGAAGCTGAAGAAAATGATTTTTATTCCTTAGAATAAGGGGACGATATCGAAGAATCATTATTCTAAAGTGGAGAACAAAAGAGAATTTTTTTCTTTACGCTCGTCTGTTTATACTGCTGCTGCTCCTCACCAGGGGGCATGAAAAAAATGAGATGCTATCACAAAACGACATTTGATTTCGTTCATTATTTAGAAAACGTTACAAATAATATAATAAAAGTATTAATACTGTCAGTTCTTCTTGCCAAACGAAGCGACTATTAAACATTATCGTTTGTGTCAAAGGATTTCACTTTTTTTTTTTTACAATCGTGGGCCTTTTTATTAAATAGTTGTTTTCTGCCAGAAAAGTATATTTTAACAAATAAAGCACTTTGGAAACCATAGTGCCACATTTTGAATGAATGTTAGTTTTCAATTTCATGGGTATAGAACTCAATATTAGTTCGACACAAGCCTTACGTTAATTAAAGGCCAGGCTATGCAATGGGATTTAATGAAGCAGCCACCATTAAACCCACAAAAGCTCACTTCCCTACTACATATAAATTAAATGGTAGGGGGGTGAGGGGAATAGGGACGTTTGAAAAAATAAATTACAAACTGGCTCGACATTTTACGACTAAATCGAAAACAGTTTCCGCAGTACTCTTTATGGTAATAAAAGAAAAAAAAGCAGTCATAATAAGCGGGGTAGCCCGTAGAATAAAAAACGCTTAGGTCACCACAGGAGGTTTCATCAGACAGTAACGTAATCTGAAAACAATACGGCCATTCCACGTGACTAGTTTACAGAGTTACTACAATGGTACTTCCATCACGCACTTCCTTATATGGCTGCGGTTACTGCCCCGTCCTGAGCTACAACCCGCTCAACATCACAGACTAGTTTCTACAAACTGACTCTTGCTATCTATTCGAAGTCTACGTAGAACATACTACAGTGCGCGTCACTTTCTCACTCTTTGTTGTTCCTTTGTATATTCAACGACAGTTTATCAACTTTAGTAACCAACTTATTGATGTAATTCCAACCACGTGTACTTTCAGTTAAGAAATATACAGTCGAACTCGGGTTATAACGTCACAAAAGGGGCTGCATAATTTGTATCGTTATAAACGATTGTCGTTACAACCGAACAAAATAATGTAATGCTTAACAGTGAGGAACTAATTGGTACCACAGAACATCTGACGCTATAGACGAGGTGTCGTATAAACCCACGTCGTTATAACCAGGTTCCACTGTATATTGTATTATCTCATGGTGTACGCTCTCCTATATGTTTCTGCTTAACATTTTAAAGCCTAGCAGTAACTTTACACACCACCAGGTTTAACATTCAGCAGTTCTACATGGTGCCCACATTGCGTTTATGTGTTTTGTACGGACCTCAGAACAAACAGCAACTTTTGCCTTATAAAACATTAAGAGATTGGTTTTTATAACCGAAGTGGAGAGTGTTTACAGCGCGGTACGCACCCAGTCCTTATACAAAACAGACACATTTCGTCTTTAAAGGGTTAAATACGCTATCCACGGCGAGAAACAAGAACTAAGGGTTCTTCTTGATTCTCGCTGAGGATGGCTGGAAGTGCCCTTAGTTGGAATTGTAATTCGCATATGAATAACAATGCTATTGCAGTAACAATTATCATGCTGGTTGCATAAAACAGACTTCTTTGGTTATAAAACCAATCGCACAGTTTGGACGGACAACTTTGTTGAGGTCTGAGATTGCATATCACATGCCTTGAAAACGACAGATCTTGTCGGCAATATACGGATCTTCACTGTATAACAATAAATATATGCATGTCCGTATCTTCAGTTTTTCTTCACTGCCAACTGCGTGATGCAGATCGTGCATCACTTCCAGCAGGAAAGCAAACACAGCAGTTCCGATGCTATCTTTCCCACCGAATCAGCTTCTATAACATGCACCATTCCATACAGTCCCACTATGATACATGACTTCTTATCTGTTGGTCCCAACTTGAATGTAAACATGGCATGCCAGAAGATAAACCGCTGGCAGGAAATATTAAGGATTTGGCTGAAATTTAGACCGATCGTCAAATTTGTAGATAAGGAATGATGGAGTATTTTATTGACTCCCGTGTTTCGGATAAAGATGAAGGGTTACGGCAGACAGCAGCCATATTACAGGCGCCATACCAACCGCACTGGATACATGTAGCGACTCCACGGGTCTAATTCACCGGTCCACTGTTACTACACACGTTAAAAACATCAGACTCTCCCAACTCCCAACAGCTATACTAGCGACCAGATTACGTGCTTGCTGTTGGACCGAATTGGTAAAGAGGCGAAGAAATGTGCGCGCATCACCAAGGGCTTGCCATCCGTTGTACAAATGTCCATTGTCAATGAAGCTATGAACGCAAACCCAACAATTTATTATTTTTGAATGAGGTATAACGCAGCCTAGCAGTGACCATGTCGCGTCGACTGCAGCTATGTACAGCCGTACGCAGCTCAGCTAGCACTATTTGGTTGAACGATCGCTGACAACAGAAGGCACGCACAGATATCAACACGGAACACAGAAGCTCCTTCTCCGACGATATGATAAACACCTTAATTGTCAGGAGGCTGTGTGAAAAGGTAGTGTGACAGCAGAATACTTAAAAGTGCGGTTTTACTACTAGAGCTGAAAAAATAAAATAAACGCGCACTGTAAGTTTCGTTTCTTACCCAATAATTGTACTCAAAAACATCCGATCAGTTAAGGACAGTTAAACTGCAAATACACCAAGGCCTTGTTTTACGACCTTGCTGTGTTCCTGAAAAAGCGAACGTAAATCCAGAAGTCCTATATCAAAAATATTCGCATAAAAAGACAAATGAAAAGCCAGCCAAACAGCAATAAACCGAAAATCAGAGGGGGTAAATTAGGAAGTGGAGTAGATTGCTAAAGGTCATTACAGTAAAAAGGCGTAAAACAAAGGGGCGTAAAAAGAGGCCTTGGTGTACATAACAAATATGAAAAAATGACAGAGCAGTAAAGAACGAAAAATTAAAGGAGGCAAGAAAGAAAAAGTGAAAGCAGAAAGGGCGACAACCAAGAAAGAAAGAAAGAAAGAAAGAAAGAAAGAAAGAAAGAAAGAAAGAAAGAAAAAGAAAAAGAAAGAAAAAGAAAGAAAAGAAAGAAAGAAAAGAAAGAAAGAAAGAAAGAAAGAAAGAAAGAAAAGAAAGACAGAAAGAGAAAGAAAGAAAGAAAGAAAGAAAGAGAGAAAGAAAGAAAGAAAGAAAGAAAGAAAGAAACAAACAAACAAACAAACAAACAAACAAACAAAGGAGAAAATATACAAGAAAAAGGAAGATCATACATAAAGAATTGCAGCAAATAAGGAAAACAAAACGTACAGAAAAAAGTAAAGGACGAGAATGAATTGCGGGTAGTAGGACAGGGCAGGAGGCAGGAGAAGGAAACATGCCAATCACGGCCCCGGTGCCCCCCAGTCTCAGAAAACGACCACCTTCCACCATTAGGGCCGAGACTGGGGGATACTTTATTGTGCCGAGGGTGAAAGTGTTTTTATCTCCAGGGGAAGGGTTGGACATGAACTGCTAGGTATGCGTCTTGTTTGTGTAGCAGCAAGAAGTAAACACCGTCGCTATGGAAACCGACTTGTCCTATACCCTATCTATTGCACGCCGGGCGTCGAGAGGGGAGAATGTGGCGTCCTACGTCGCGTCGCGACGCCTGACTCCACGGTTCTGCCCGGGTGTCACTGTGAAAAGTTCTCTCTCCTAGGAGAATACTAACCGACTAACAAACATACGTTCCCACACAACAGCGCCACTAAGTGCGTCCTGAATAGTATTTACCATTCCATCAACATACAACAGGGTGTTAACAAGTTCCGTTACCTTCTTAAGAACACTGAAGTACGACACACACGCACAACGTGACTAATTCCTGGTATAACAATTAATTATAGACAACATAAATACCTCTTGTTCAAAAGCCACGAATTTTTTCTGCAGTGTCAAAATGGTTCATAAACCAAGACGCGACGATGTGAATTAATCTGAACTGGCTCAGGATACAGCTTTGTGAATATGAACAACGAACCATCACGTTTCACAAAAGCCTGGCAATATTCAGGCCAACTGATTCAGCACCACTGAGTCTGTTCATAAATTTACAGCCTCCTTATTCGACGTCATTTAACGCCCTAAGAAGGAACGGCATCGTTAATTAAATTTTCACTCTCACCATTCGTCAATGCACCACTTACAAATCCACACTAATATTTTCCTCACATCAACACCTAGGTCTTCCAAGTTGCCTTTTCCATTTCATCGACCGTACTTCAACAAGTATCTCATGTCTCACCCATATTTGCTACATGACCTGCGTATTTCATCCTCCATGGTTTGCTCATTCATTAAATTCTAGCTTTTCCTGATTCCCTTGCACCTTTACTGACAGTACGTTCAAGAGCACAGTTAGACAACTATTCGCGTCCATCTTTCTCTTGTTACACCCCTGCTTAAACGCAACTTGACACACATCTCAAGCATCCACATCTTAACTGGCGTAACGAATCAACACAGCGTACTGCATACAGTTCAGAGCTAGATTGCATGCTAATGTGTCTGCATACATTCTCTCTGCTTTGTCACATTATCCAGGAAGAACAGAAGAAGGTTAACCATTCCACGGAAGAGATTCAGCGCAACAGGCTGTATGTAACAAATGCCTAGTCCTCACAAAATGTCTCCTCCGTAATCATAATGCCTGCCATTCTGGGTCAGTTACTATGGCGGGAATCAAGAACATCTTGTAAAGTTAACCTTTTAAAGCCGAGCGGTAACTTTACATACCACCAGGTTTAACATTAAAAAATTCTACGTGGTGCCGACATTGCGTTTATGTGTTTTGTACGGATCTCAGAACAAACAGCAACTCTTACCTTATAAAACATTAAGAGACTGGTTTTTGTAACCGAAGTGGAGAGTGTTTACAGCGCGGTACGCAATGAGTACTTATATAAAACAGATACGCTTCGTCTTTAAAGGGTTAATTCTGCTTTCATTGTCGCACCTTATCTTTTCCAGTTTCTACCTAATCCTTGTATTCATCCTCAGAGTAATTTCCAAGGAAACATATCTGTACTGCATAAACGCCCACAAAAAACAACAGCTAAGTTTCATTTACCATTAAGAGAGGACACGACAGGGTTAAAAAGGAAAGTGGTCCCTCTCCATACCATGAGTACACACAGGGAAGGAGGTGTTTGTACCGCCTCATGCTTAATTAACCTCAGTACTAGATGGAGGTGAGTGGTCAACATTATGCCCATCGAACTATACACCTGGGCAAGAACCCAGGTACCAATTGAATATGAGGCTGGATGGAACCCGGAGTCGGTCTGAGTGTTCTGGGTAAGAAACAGTCTCTTGACACTGCAAGTATATGAACCCCGTAGCCTAGACAGTATACCGTCTACGCTATACCAACTCCAGTGTAATTCCTGGGGTCACTTAACCTGGCGATATGGGAAACAGCGCGTAACGATTCACAAAATTATTACATCAGTTTGTGTGACCACTAACGAAGTAAGTGATATTCGAGAACGGTCCTCATTTGAAACACCACGTACGTAGAACACTATAACATACAGTCTTGAGCCGCCTGCTTCCAGTTATACAAATCTGTCCCTGTCCACGTGTTGAAGAGGTACAGCTCTGCGAATTCTTAGCCTTGGCACTAGATGGAGGGGAGTGATTCAATTCACGATTCCCCGTCATTTCACCCCCGAGAAAGACCTATGGTACCAATTATATAGGAGGCTGACTGGGCCCAAGGCCGGCATGAACAATCTGGGCAGGAAAAAATCTCTTGCTTATAATGGGATTCGAACACCGGACCATCCACGCTCAATTTCAGGTTCGTTCATTCTGTAGTCTGTCTTACGACACGTCCATAGCCTGTTCCAAAGCAAGATCTCCATAGACGGCGATATAGTGCCTTCTCTTTCAATTTCCAGTATCTTCTCTTTTCCTTAAGTTCAACCAGTAGCTGCTTACGTCTTCTTCCTCGTCTTCCCTTCACTTCTATCCTTCCTTCTATCTTTCCCTCAATAACGTGATTTAGAAGGCAGTTCCTACGCAAGATGTGAGCAATCCAGTTAGCCTTCCTTCTTTTTAATCTTTGTGGGATATTCCTTTCCTCCTTGACTCTGTAATATTTCTTTCATTTCTCACATGATCGGTCCAACTAATCCTCTCCATTTTTCTCCAGTACCACATTTCAAAACTTCCCAGGTATTTCTGATCGACTTTTCGAAGTGTCCAAGTTTCAGCACCACACCAAGCTAAGTTCCAAATGTAGCACTTTACTACTAGTCTCTTCCTTAAATTGTAAGTCCAATTTGCTGGTGAAAAGAGTCTTTTTCTTGTTAAATGCACTTCATGCAATGACAATCCTGGTTCTGATTTCACGTGTACATTTTGCGTCATTTGTTATCAAGCTACCCAAATAACTGAAATATTCCACATTCTCCAATTGTTTTTAAACACAATTTTTATTGCGGATTGTTGCCTTGATTTTCTCATTCCCTTATATTTTCCACACCCATTTCCATTCCATGGCATCTGCCAATTTCAATTAGGTTATCAATCATGTCCTGTAGCACCGTTTCTTCCTTAGTGAGTAGCACAAGGTCATCTGCAGAGGTCTGAGTCTAAGGGCCAACTGGAACTTCTTTAGGAGGACAGGGCTCTCGTAACTTGGAGCTAATGAGGGGGCACAAAGGGCCTGTGAAGGCCTACGTGCAAGGGGACCGTGAGGGCTCGACCCATACTTACTTACTTACTAAGGTCATCTGCATATTTCACAGTGCGAATTACTTGTCCTCCTGTTTTGAAGTCTCCAAACCCTTCAAGAGATTCCTTGGTAAGGTACTCGCTGCACACGTTGAACAGGATCGGCGGCAAACGGCATCCTTGTCTAACCCCTCTTCCAATCTTCACACTTCTAGTCTCCCCTTGGTCCAGTCGCACTTTAACACTTTGTTCCATGCATAATTTGTTGATCAGTCTTCTTTTGCGCCGCTTTATCCCAGTTCCCTTCAGGATCTGCATTAATTTGGTGCACCCGACACGGTCAAATGCCTTCTGCCAGTCTATGAAGCACACACAGAGTTTCTCATCTATGTCCAGAGTTCGTTCTGATATTATTCTCAGCATTCCAATTGCATCCCTATTTCCTTTTCCTCTTGTAAATCCAAATGGATCTTCTCCAGGTGCATTCTCAAATTTCCTTTCAATCCTTCTTCCACGTATCCTCGCTACTATCCTTGCTGTACGTGCGATGAGGCTGAAAATGCGATGGTCGCTGCATTTTGTAGCTTCTGGCTTCTTCTTTAAGGCAATTATTTTAATTTCCGTTAAATCCTTGGTCCACTCACTAGTTGCATTCATGTTGTTGATCAGCTGTGTCATTATTCTGAGACCATCTTCTCTCAACGGTTCGAGTACATCCCCAGATAAATAATAATAATAATAATAATAATAATAATAATAATAATAATAATAATAATAATAATAATAATAATAATAATAATAATAATAATAATAATCTGCAGTCTTCTTATCCCTCACCTCCTTCACAGAGTTTTCCACTTAACTTTGCAAAATACAAGAGCCTTTCTCGTCTGCATCTACTACCTCTTCAGGTCCGACGTCTAAGTTTTCTGGTCGATTAGGTCGACGGCAGAGCTCTGTAATATAATTCTCCAAAATTTTCAGTACTTGTCTCTTATCTGTTATATTCCCTTTGCTCGTAGTCTTCAATGCCCATGTTTTGAATCCCATGTGTTTCTTTCCAGCCTAGTTCCTTCCTCCTCATGTGCATTAACCCTTTAAAGACGAAGCGTATCTATTTTATATAAGGACTGAGTGCGTACCGCGCTGTAAACACTCCACTTCAGTTATAAAAACCAATCAGGTAACGCTGTGTAAGGTAGATGTTGCTTTTTGTTCTGAGATCCGTACAAAACACATAAATGCAGTGTTAACACCATCTATAATTTTTTACTTAAAATCCGGTGATATGTAAAGTTACCGCTAGCCTTCAAAAGGTTAAATCGCAACGTCCTGTCCTTTAAAATTCCACGACCTCGTCACATATGCTACCAAGATATTCTTTCTTGGCCTTGTCTGTGCCTGTTTTCAATTCGTTGCTCAGTCTTCTGTAGTTCTTCCTTCCTTCTTCGTTGTTTATATTCTTCCATTTCCTTCGTTAATGCATTTTATTGATAATTTCTTGTGTAAACCATGGTTTTCTTGCTTTCCTGTCTACTTTCCCAACAAAGTCACTAACAGTATCCAACACATTTCCAGATATTGTTCCACTGCGCTTCCACATTCCCACTTTCACATTTTATTGCACCGGGGTTTTCTTCTAGAGTATCTTGCGCTCTTGTCACTGAGCATATAACTTCTCCAGATCCCATTTTGGTTTTCCTTTTTTGCACTTCATGATTTTTTCAATCTAGTGCAGATCTTTGCAACCAGTAAGTTGTGGTCACAGTCAATATCTGATAGACGCACTTTCTGCACAGCCTTCATACCGTTTCTGAATCGATGCTTCACAAGTATGTAGTCCAACTGGTGCCGACTTCGATGTCCTGGTGCGTTCCAAGTGCACAACTTTCTCTTAGGCTTCTTAAACCACGTGTTGGTGATGGGTTATAAAAACTTCAAATCGTCCCTAAAATAGTTAATCCTGTTTCACATGTATTTTACAGGTTCGGTGCAGGAAGTCGTCAACAAAACATATTACTTTTTCTTCTTGCTACCATGAGTTTCTCGCCGTTGAGGTCCGCTCCTACGAAAAGTTACCCTCTCTGTGCAGAGCGTTTCTCTAATTACTCTTGTACACGTGACGCCTTAAACAACGGGGATATACAGCCACTGTGTAGTTCATGCAACAGGACCGTGTGGAGACAATAGTCTGACTACATAGAAGCCGCACGAAAACCTCATCACAAAATGACAACGAAAATCGTCACTGAAAGAGGCGCCTTAAATAGATGGTAACAGCACTGAGCATTCTCAAGCAAGTCTAGTCCCCGGTTTGTTTGTCCAAGCATTAACTTGGACAAACAAACCGGAGAATATTTGAGTGCAAATGAATGTCATATTACGGAAAGACATTTTAAGTGTGACATAAATTTTAAAAAAAATTTAACGCATAATACGAACGTGAAGTTTTTAGATTTCAGGTGGAAATACATAGTCCAGATATCACATTTAAGGTAAAACAGTCCCATTACGGGCCTGAACAGGCCCTTAGGGTTCCAGGAGGTCGAGGCTCCCAGATTTCGGCACATGAAGGTGGTAAGGTTGTCAGCCTTAGGCACAGGCCGCGTTTACCCCCCAGGAAATATTCCTGGTACTCACTTCTGTTAGAGAATGAGTCGACCCCAGTCGGCACAGTCGGCACATGAAGGTGGTAAGGTTGTCAGCCTTAGGCACAGGCCGCGTTTACCCCCCAGGAAATATTCCTGGTACTCATTTCTGTTAGAGAATGAGTCGACCCCAGGGCCATAGTGCGACCGACAGGATTATGCCAATGAAAAATTCCAAAGACACCATCGGGAATCGAACCCGCGACCTCGCGGTTTGTAGCGCAGTGCCTCAACCAACTGTGCCACCGCGCCCCCATCCCCCCCCCCCCACAGATATCACATTTAAGAGTGCAAAAATATAGAGAACCATTAAAAGAAAGTAAACGGCAAACTACCCATCTTGTCGAAGTCAAATTTTGCCGGCTGAAAGAGCGTGCGTGTACAAGCGAACTCGAAGACTATGCTGGTGGCTCTGTAGCTGCTCGTAGGGCCAGCAATACCGGAGAGGCTTTTAGGGAGATAACGGAGAGAGAAGAGATAAGTGGCCCCCAAAGTGTGGGGTTAGGCGTGGGGCTACATTCTCACCTTGCAAAAACTCAATTGTATCGAAACACCTGCAAAGGGGATGCCATGAACCGAAAACGGGCCGAAGTGCCAATGACGAAGAAGGTATCGCAGACTACAAAGTCTTAAATATTTCGAGCATTCAAATCTGTAAACCAGTAGCCTCGTAAGGACCATAAGTTAAGGACCGCAAGTTTTAAAAACAACAGAAAATGTCTGGTTTTATGTGATGGGTTTAGCGCCACGTTTGAAAAACCCAGTCATCTGATGCCATCATGAGACATAACCTTTTAAAGCCTAGCGGTAACTTTACGTACCACCAGGTTTAACATTAAAAAATTCTACGTGGTGCCCACATTGCGTTTATGTGTTTTGTACGGATCTCAGGACAAACAGCAACTTTTGCCTTATAAAACATTAAGAGATTGGTTTTTGTAACCGAAGTGGAGAGTGTTTACAGCGAGGTACGCACTGAGTACTTATATAAAACAGATACGCTTCGTCTTTAAAGGGTTAATTCTGCTTTCATTGTCGCAGCTTATCTTTTCCAGTTTCTACCTAACCCTTGTATTCATCCTTAGAGTAATTTCCAAGGAAACATATTTGTACTGCGTAAACGCCAACAAAAAATAACAATGAAGTTTCATCTACCATTAAGACAGGACACGACGGCGCACTGCTACCGGTGTTCTGACACAAATCTATGCACTAAACGGCCACAGCTTCTAACTGGGATATACACAATCCCATTACACTGTGAGCAGTCGGTCTAATTACCCGTTATTCCCCTTTTTAAATGACACGTGAGGACACCTGACGAATAACAAAGCTTGTATGCAGAGCTGCGTTGCCAATCCTCCTCACGTACCACAGTTTATGTCCCTCGTTCTAACTTTCGGTGTCCGCTCAAGTGGCATCGCTGTTCCTTTGAATATTTTCGCACCGGCAATAGACGGCCTGTTATAACTACGTCCAATTCTCTAATTCTTTACGCTCCTCCACCCTTCTGTTTCAGAATATGTAACATATGCAGTTAAAACAATTGTGTAAAAACGAATCGTGCACGGAATGAGCATGCAAGGCTAATCGGGTGACAGGATGTGGACTGAAACCAGAAACTACATGTAATCCATAAAATAATGTGGCATAAAAGTCGAGGGATAAAAGCGGAAGTGTCACTATTAAGTTAGTGAAAGGTGGTGTGTCTAACTCCATGAACTAACTCCATGGAGCAGAGGCCTTCTTGGGAAGCTAACAGTTTCTCAGCTAGTCAAGAAATTCCCTGCATTTTATGGAACCCGAAGGTTCATTACCGCATTCACAAGAGCTCGCCACCTGTCCCTATCCTGAGCCAACTCAATCCAGTTCATGCCCCCACATCCCACTTCCCGAATATCCATCTTAATATTATCCTCCCATCTACGCCTGGGTCTCCCAAGTGGTCGCCTTCCCTCGGGTCTCCCCACCAAAATCCGGTATGCACCTCTCTCCTCCCCATACGTGCCACATGCCCCGCCCATCTCAAGGTGGTGTGTCAGATGTGGGACAGGCAAGTATCGGAAGATCTCTGTCGGAATACGTGGCATCCTCCATAAACCGAGGCATAACCGACATCAACAGACGGAGAATAACAGAACATAATCACACAGCAACATTCTAAAACCAAACATAGAACAGTTAACAAATGCTATTTCCGTGATAAGATGAACGCAATTCCATTTGAACGTTACCCAGCGTACATACAAATGGAGTTAGCTGAAACTTGACATGGCTTGGGGATCATCAGACGACGAGATGGGTGGCTAATTAGAAACATGAAAGCACATTTGAAGGATGCCGAGGGGGAGGAAAAACCGTCAGGGCCACATACGAGTCATTTAGAAGGCAACTAACCCCATCACGCAGGGTCCTTTGATTTGACGACGGTTGCTCAAATGGTCAAGAAATCTGCTTCCTTTCACGGAATAGGAAGAGTCATTATGTGACGATGACAGCTCGCCACAGGAATATCAAATTAATTTCAGAGAAGAGCAGATTTAAAAACTGAAAGACTCTTAGTCGTTATACACGTGCAAAACATCGAGATTTTAACCTCTAAGCGTTCAGCTTCTAAAGCACAGACCGTACACAACCAATGATCGGACCAAATTATTCTCCAAGCTTAGTGAACCCCAATTACCAGTGACATTCTGTTTCTTTTTTACAGTAAACTCAAATTTTCTGGCAAGAATATGTTTACATATGCAGTGCGCTTATCAAGGTAATTTTTCACATGGGGGGAAAAAATCACTAGCTGATGGCGTGGGGCATTTAAGGGCTCCAGTGGATCACTGAATTTGCAAGGCAACACATTTCGTATATTGGTTCCGAAACTCAAGTTTCGTACTTTATTCCAGAAATTACTTCTACGCACATAACGCTATGATGAGACAATTAACCGCCTGAACACTGGACTAAATTTGAATTATATTCAAATACAGCTGAACCCGGTTATAACAACATCGGTTTATGACACCTCATTTATACAGTCAGATATTCTGGGCTAAAAATTAATTCCTCACTGTTAACAGTAACATTCTTCACTTCGGTTATAACGACACTCGTTTATAATGACACAAAATTGACAGTCCCTTTCATAACGTTATAACAGAATTAAACTGTATATTCAGTTCCTATCTCTCAGACAACACACTCTGCCTGCATTACAAAGATCAAACGGTAATGCTGCTTGGGGATGTAACGACTACTGTAAAAATCTTATAAAACACAGGAACACAGCGTGGGTAGAATTTAAGGATCCTGAACGTCAAACCGGGTGATACACACAGTAGCCACTAGACTTTATAAAGCGTTAAAACGTAGAAAAAGTGGTAATTTTCTTTTAAAGAAAAGTACATTAGAGATGAATTAAACTGAAATTGTTCACATATCTTTCTATTCGTGGGCCCAAATAAAACTACAACTACACTTAAACAAGAACAACACAGCATTCAGCAAAGTGTCTTGGATTAATACGTGTTTATTTGTTTCTTTAATACAAAATTAACCTGCTGAAGACTAAATTTAAGCTTAACTCCATGGAAGAGAGGCCTTCTTGAGAAGATAACAGTTTCTCAGCTAGTCAAGAAAATCCCCGCATTTTATGAAACCCGAAGGTTCATTACCGCATCCACAAGAGCCCGCCACCTGTCCCTATCCTGAGCCAGCTCAATTCAGTCCATGCCCACCCATTCCACTTCTTGAAGACCCATTTTAATATTATCCTCCCACCTATGCCTGGGTCTCCCAAGTGGTCACCTTCCCTTAGGTTTCCCCACCAAAATCCTGTATGCAACTCACTTTTCCCCCATACGTGTTACATGCCCCGCCCATCTCATTCTTCTCGATTTGATTACCCGAATAATATTTGGTGATGAGCACAGGTCATTAAGTTCCTCATTATGTAGTCTTCTCCACTCCCCTGTCGCCTCGTCCCTCTTAGGCCCAAATATCCTCCTCAGCACCGCATTCTCGAACACCCTCAATCTTTGTTCCTCCCTCAGTGTGACAGACCAAGTTTCACACCCATACAAAACAACAGGTAAAATTATAGTTCTGTATACCCTCATCTTTGTGTTTTTCTATAGCAACCTGGAAGACAAAAGATTCTGCACCGAATGATTGCAAGCATTCTCCGACTTCATGAATGGAAACACACTTAATCATATCCAAATATTCAGTGCCTATGCACGTTCCAGAAAAATGATGCACTGAATTAATACTTGTTTATTTTTCCTTCCTTGTGTACCTCCTCTCGCCCTCTTATCTCTTTCATCATCATCCTCCTCCTCCTCCTCCTCCATCCTTCCTTCGTAACTACTTCTTCCTTAACTGTCTTCTCTCCACGTATCAAATAGGTTCAACCTCTGCACGTGTACATCACAGTTCTCCCTCCACTAGTAACGTAACGGGTTATTCAAATCGCGTGTGAACAGAAGAGCAATATGAACAACGTAACCTGGCGATGTCACCGCATCAAATGGACCAGTTTAACATAAAATAAAAACCTAGGATCAAAGCGCATTAACTGCTAGGCTAAACGGCTCCCAGAAGTGAAGCACTCTACAGAACCGACGGACATAATGGAACCCAATGCTCTCCGTTTACAAATGCTTTTTCCTGTAACACTGCCCTGAGATTTACAGGAGTGAACGGCAACATAATTGCGTTATACTGAATAATCTACAATTTAACAAATGTTAATATCATAAATTAATGTAATTTCATAATAACCGATCCTACAAATGTCAACCTTGTGTGGTTTTCCCTCGCACCATGGCGCAACAGCCCCTAGAGGACCACGGCCTCCTGATTATCGAGGCTTCACGATCATACTCAGGCACACCAAACTCGGTAGGACTCCTCTGGATCAACCTGTCAGGTTATCCATAAGACTAAATTGTGTTTAATAAAACTTTGCGAAAATGTATTTTGTTGTGGGGTGTAAGGACATGAAGCACAGAAAACAGCCTGAATTTCACATGGACATCTGTTTTTATAAGTGAAGCTCTGGCGACGTAGTCTTGGACGCGTTAACAGTACACACGGTGAGCGACAAACGCCACTGTCTAATTAAACGCGACGCGAACATGGCGGCAGTATAATAAAGAACAAATACAATATTGATCCAACCAATGCACTGTTATTATTACAGGTGTCTCTATATTACAATATCTGTACGTTAATCACACATGATTCGATCCCAACTGAGATCATCTTCAGGGATTCACTCACGAAATAAAACAAAAGTTACACAATCGGAGCTAAGAATACTTGTGTTAACTTCATTTCTTGAGTGAATCCCTGAAGATGATCCCACTCTGGATCGAAACATGGATTAACCCTTTAAAGACGAAGCCTGTCTGTTTTATATAGGGAATCAGCGCGTACCGCGCTGTAAACACTCTCCACTTCGGTTATAAAAACCAGTCTCTTAATATTTTATAAGGCAAAAGTTGCTGTTTGTTCTGAGATCCGTACAAAACACATAAACGCAATGTGGGCACCACGTAGAATTTTTTAATGTTAAACCTGGTCGTATGTAAAGTTACCGCTAGGCTTTAAAAGGTTAACATATAAATACGATAATATAAACACATCGGGAATAATAACAGTGTATTAGTTGAACTAATATTGTATTCGGTTAGTAACGATGCAAGGTATGAATAATATCAAATTTACATTAAAAACATACGATATGGAAAAAACTTCACAATGATTAGGAGAGCTTTTTTCTAAATTGGTTGATTTGGAAGTGACTGTGTCAATGATTTAATGCAGTGAAAGTTAGCCAACAGTCTATGCAATAGTGTCCGCAATTTAAAACATACAAAGCAACTTCTTCTTTAACAGGCCCATGTTATTCCAATTTTTAAAGTTTTCAATGGAAGATATTTCGGCCTCCATAAACCATCACAGAATAACGCACCTCCAGCTGTCAATGCTTCTCGTCCCTGGCTGTTAATAAGTCAAACTACGGACTTAAATCCGGCTGGGGGAGCGCAGCAGTTGTGCCAACGTCCTGTTTGTTCAAGGCGCAAGAAGCAACCCGACACGCTTCAAAAGCCAAACATGCGGACCGTATGCTGGAAGCATTCAGACGGTGGTGTCCCCCAATATAATTTGCTCTAATTGGCTGCCCTGTTTATGCCATTTGCCTAACAAGGGCTCTGCTCGTACAACGGAGTTTAAGACCAATTAAATGGGAAGTCGGTCTTCTTGCAGGAACTCCCCTTTCAGTGTTTGCGTCTTGCTATTAAATTGTTCCGGTACCGGGTATTTCAAAAGTTACTCTCTATAGTAATTTATGACCTGCCTCATCTGTTAGAAGACGTTCAATAGCCACGTGGTAATTAACCCTTTAAAGACGAAGCGTATCTGTTTTATATAAGGAGTCAGTGCGTACCGCGCTGTAAACACTCTCCACTTCGGTTATAAAAACCAATCTCTTAATGTTTTATAAGGCAAAAGTTGCTGTTTGTTCTGAGATCCGTACAAAACACATAAACGCAATGTGGGCACCACGTAGAATTTTTTAATGTTAAACCTGGTGGTACGTAAAGTTACCGCTAGGTTTTAAAAGGTTAAAACGAACAATCTAACACACATCACTTATGGAATTGCAACATAAACCACCTCATTGCAACGCGGAGAGGCATGCAGAACTGGATAACACCTGTCCCTAAGGAAAAGGAAAATAATGGGAAAAATTATGTAATGAAACAATCCACAATCCGTTGGTTTCATATAACAGACATATAATTTGGCCGATTATATCGATAAGCAAATAACTGAAAGTAAACTACACGGAAGCAAAAGAATGGAAAGTCCCAGACTGAGATGGTTGGAAGATGCTGAAAATGTTCTTAAGGGTGAGGGTTAAAAGAAGGCGACATAAGGTTGCAACTAGAGCAAAGTGGACGTCTGTAATTATGGGGGCCTGGGCTTTCAGAGGGCCGCAGAGCCAAGGAGTAAGCACATGAGTAAGTACAAAAATGGCTCGTCATGTAGCATGCAGAGCAGAAGAGAAGTTTATATGACACGCCAGCAGAAGAACGCTCAAGGGGACCAGACCACTTAGGAAACGTTAAGCATGTTTTACATAAGACATCATATGTCAGTAGATTAAACTGGCGAAGGATACGGTCCGATGTGGGAACACTTGGATTCCACAAAAAGCGGGAAATTTCTTGAAAACCAGACTAGGTACAAACTCGTCAACACGGAAGAATTTACATCGCGATATGTATTTACGTAAGATGGTAAGTGTACAGAATGGTAAGATACTGTAGCAAGACACCCTGTACAATTAAGTTAAAACCACAGAAGAACCCGTCTGCCAGATTTTAAAAGACACACATGGTAAATTCTGTACTCAACATCTGCATGCAGTAGGCATCAGTCGTTCGTCAGAATCGTAATTCCCTGATTTCGTATCACCTGAAACCACCAAGACCTTTTTTACGCCCTAATTGTGTTCCTGAAAAAGTGGACGTATATCAAAAAGGCGTAAAGGAAGAAAGACTTAAATAAATGGGAATAAACCGCCGAAAGAAAGTTAAACAGAAAATGAGATGGCATAAATAGGCAAGGGGCCTTAAAAAAAGGTGTAGAACAAACGGGCGTAAAACAAGGCCTGGGACACCGTGTTCACAATTGTCCATCTTTCATGATTAAGTTGAATGTACTGCACATTCCCACACTATACTTTAACCCTTTAAAGACGAAGCGTGTCCGTTTTATAAAAGGACTCAGTGCGTACCGCGCTGTAAACACTCTGCACTTCGGTTATAAAAACCAGTCTCTTAATGTTTTATAAGGCAAAAGTTGCTGTTTGTTCTGAGATCCGTAAAAACACATAAACGCAATGTGGGCACCACGTAGAATTTTTTAATGTTAAACCCGGTGGTACGTAAAGTTACCGCTAGGCTTTAAAAGGTTAAACTCATTGTTCCACGCACGCGCAGGTCTTCAAATGGTCTCCTACCTTCACACTTTCTGACTGCATGGACTCCTTGTTTCCCCACCCGCGTGCTACAGACCCTACCACTGTAATGTGAACTTTATGGGCAGCTGGTTGATATGAGAAACGAAACCTGGGTAAGCAGTTCAAATGAACGCCCTCTCAACCGTTCTGAGATGAACAGGAAACCAGACATAGTAGTATAACAGGCTACTCAAGGGCAGAGAGCTTTGCGTCATGTTATGCATGATGTCCATTAATGGATCCTAATACCCTTGACTGCTGTAATGCGGGGTAGCTGCACGCAGAAGAGTACTAGGCAGATTAAAAACTCTAGTCACTTCTCATTCTCTCGCTTCATGGAACAAGAAATAATAGCCATCATCAATTTCAGACACTCACGAACAATAAAAACTTGACAGGAACTCCTATTTCACAGCAAAGAAGGAAAAGAAAAAAGAAACAAAAAAAGGAAAAAAAGAGAAGAAATTCCACAGCTGTCTGCGTCGTTTCTGGAAAAAGAATAACAGGCTGATATAAAGAAATAAAAACTCACCCAAATTCATTGGCAACAGAGTATGCAATAATAAAAATTATACACTTATACTCCGTATAGATAGCGTGATGGCTTAACACGTTAATACAGTCATGCGAGAAGAATCAGATGGCAGGTATATACAGCACGCAAGCGTGGGATCAGAAACGCATATAACGTTTTTGACGAGAAATTTCTAAGGTGCAGAAGATAATATTAAAAAGGGAATGTTACGGTGTAAGCGTGAGCATCTTTCGGTAAGGCGAACTCGGGAACATAATCTTGGGGTTCCACTGGGGGGCGGGGAGGGGGGGGGCGAAGACATTCCTGAACGAGCTAAGCTACTATCAACGTTCGCATTAAGATTTTTTATGTACTTAGCAAGGCTGTGGAGTCGGAGTCGGAGTCGCAGTCGGTAACAATGTACCGACTGCGACCTCGATATAAAATCTTAAATAGATACTAGCTACAATAACCATTACACTTATACTTAAATGTAGATTATTAGTCTAAAAAGTAGCATGATGATTCAAGTGGTGTTGTTGAAATGTCTTAAGATACCTTTTTTCACTTCAGTAGGTGTACCATTACCAAATAATACATACTGCGCCTTTATGAAGGAGTCGGAGATTTAAAAATTGAGGAGTCGGAGTCGGAGGTTTTATGTACCGACTCCACAGCCCTGGTACTTAGTTACATAACTAACTACACTGCCGAATTAAACATAAGATAATATTAAAACGAGTCTGTAAAACGCAGGGTGTCCGTGTGTGGACGACACTTATCTGGCTCAAGATGAGGTCACATGGCATACTTCTCTGAACATGCCAACTACAATTTCGGTCCCATTAAGAGCGCGTAAGTTTAATGTGTTGAGTGACGTTCTTAAGCACGACTCTGCTGAGATGTTCGGTCAGTAATTAGTTCGTAACTACTGTGAAATATGACGATTCCATCTGAATGTTCACCATTATTTTCGTGCGGAAGGAAGCACAATTTTCTTAATTTGAAGCTTCTGTTTAACCTCCACGAATTTTTTTCTTTCAGTCCATATATTTCACTGTCTGCAAAAGAGCGGTCCTATGTTACCTCGAACTCAAATATGTCAAGTTACACACAAACTGGCGTATAAAATTGGTTTATAATCTACATGAACTATTAGAATGGTAAAGTCTAATCAGAATAGGGCTCAGGAGATGGGGTAAAACCGCAGGTCATTGTCGAACCGTCAACGAAGTTTCGGTGTTTCACGTTTCAACTGGTAACATTACAAATGCAGATTTTTTCAGTCAAAACACAGCTTTACTACACAACAAATCAACTACATGTTTCGGTACTGTTACGTAGCCATCATCAGGCCGATAAAAATAATATAAAACGAAGGAAATATTATTAACTAACTAACTAACTAACTAACTAACTAACTAACTAACTAACTAACTAACGCCACGGAGCAGAGGCCTTCTTGAGAAGCTAACAGTTTCTCAGTTAGTCAAGAAATTCTCCGCATTCTATGGAACCCGAAGGTTCATTACCGCATTCACAACAGCCCGCCACCTGTCCCTATACTGAACCAGCTCAATCCAGTTCATGCCCCCCATCCCACTTCCCGAAAATATTATTAAATATTCTTATTAATATTCAATATTATATCATTTATTTGTTTTTGGTATCGGCATGACTACAAAACAGCAGCCGAAACATGTAGTTAATCTGTTAAGTAGTAAAGCTGTGTTTTCACTAAATGCATTTTTATTAGTTGTGAACACATGGGGGATGGTTCACATTTAGAATCTGGGAACTTTCTTGACAACCACAACAATTATGATGATGTTAAGAACACACAGGACTATACACAACAGGGCCTTAACCCTTTACAGCCAAATGGTAACTACGTACTTCTACGGTACCATGAAGAAATTCCACATTCTGATCACACAGTATGATACGTATCACGCTGGGAATGGCGATTATTTCGTTGAACGTCACTAAACGACTAGTTTAATAACAAACACGGGCTGTGTTCTCTGTGAAGTAAGAACTAAAGTTTTACGCATAATTTCGATGAATATTAAAATGGCTTTAAAAAGAACTACAAAAATGCCGTCTACGAACAATAAGACGCTTATGGTTGCCGCTACGTTCCTGAAAATCGCAAAGTGGAGCCAAACAACGTGCTGCAACGGAAAATTTTCCATAAAAATTAATTAAATAACGACCAATTAAAATGCCTGAGAAAACAACGTTGCTCCGAGTGCGAGCAATATTCGGGAATTTTTGGCCACCAAAATTTGTCAATGTGGAAACGAAACAGTATAATGCCCTGTTAAACGACGACTGCCTGTGTATGTAAGTCAAAAATGGAGACAACGCAATGATTTAACTAACAGTTCAAATACGCCTGCACGTGAGCAGCACGAGAAACAGGCCAGATACTAATCGTACAAATTTCGATATAAACTGTGGCATTAAATTACAGAACTGATCCTACTTTTTGACTAGCATTCCTTCACCGCACACCCTTTACCAGAACCGCAACTACGTGCAATATATCTATTATTCAAACTCCTCCGCTGAATTCACAAACTTCGTACTTTACTCTCGCTGCACAACTTAACGACTATAGCCATGTCGGTAAAACTGTTACCTTGAGTGGAAAGGTAATACGTATCCGTTTCTAGGCAACTGATACGTCTAATGGTTCACAGGTCACATGACAGTATAACATTTCAAAACCGTCGAACCGCTTGGTGCACTGCCCGCTAGCGAATTGTACAGAAACACGCGATGTCAGGGTTTCAATGCACAGGCATAACATACTCCAGTGAAATCGAACCGCGTCTGAGTCACCAAAAAGCTATAAGGTGTACGTAAAGTTTGCCCTCTCCACGTCATGAAGGCCTATACGGGGAGCAGAGGTACAGTTCCACTCATTCTTAACCTCGGCACTAGATGCAGGTGAGGGGTCGATTTCAAGCCTTGGTCGTTTTAATCCCGGGAAACGACACCCGTATCCACTGAACAGGAGGCTGAGTAGATCCCACAGACGGTATGGATGTTTTGGGAGCGAAGAATAATCTCTTGTCCCTTAAGGGATTGAAACCCCATACCATTTAGCCCACAGCCTAGTCACTATATCGACTGAGCTACCTTGGCTCCTTCAGCAGGGTGGTGCAGAATACATATACACCTGTGTCACAGTCCTTCTTGAGCTGGCTCAGGATACGGACAGGTGGCGGGCTCTTGTTAATGCGGTAATGAACTTCCGGGTTCCATAAAATGCGAGGAATTTCCTGACCAGCTGAGAAACTGTTAGCTTCTCAAGAAGGCCTCTGCTCCAGGGAGTTAGTCACAGTCCTTCACCACGGTGCTGCAAAGGCGAATCCATTTGTTTCTCACAGAATACACATACACCTGTGTCAGAGATGGGGAGTGCAGCTGGTGTTCTACAAGTAACCCAGACGCAATGCTACTCGACTACACTCACCCGAATCCAGTCGAGTGAACGGGAATAGACTCTGACTCGCTCAGATGCCGCAAAGGCACAGCCACTTGTCTGACAGTCCTGCATACCTGTCACACCGCATGAGCCAGTTGGTGGCCAGTCGCGTAAAGACAAGCTAACGTTAATAACGCTACTTCAATGATTCCTAATGTAGACTGAAATGGGAATGTAATAACGACTGTGAGAAATAAAACTTCTACATATAAGCGGCTGTGGTCTGTATCCAAGGTACTATCCACAATTTGTACAATCAAAAAGCAAACTCGCAAGAACTCTAGGCAAAGTTTTCTGAAACGAGTCCGAATTCCGACTCGACACCTCCTAATACCAATCTAGAGGGTTACCACTACACTAATCTGCTTAGCTGTGACGTCACTCCTTTATAACTTAGCTTACATTACGGTGTAGCTGCCTTTTTAGGCGCGTTCACAAAACTGCGAGAGGCAACTATTAGGTTTGTCATGTATGTATGTCTGTGTGTCTGTCCGTCTGTCTGTCTGTCCGCCCGTCCGCCCGCCCGCCCGCCCGCCCCCCGCATGGAACAACTCGGCTCCTACTGGGTGGATTTTCATGAAATTTGATATGAGTATTTTTCCAACATGTGCCTCGAAAATTCAAGTTCATTAAAATCAGACAACAACAACAACGGATACTTTACATGAAGGCCTATGTACATTTATTACAATATCTCGCTTAATTCTTCTTAGAATGACAAATGGGAGACAAAAATTGTACAGAAAATAAAAAAAGACATATCACGTTCAACAGACTTTTTTTTTTCGAAAATCGTGCCGTTTCTGAGATAATGTGGAAAAATATGGTACAGGCAGACAGGCCACAGAAGACAACATAATACGGCGCATAAAAGATGCGATTTTCATACTGGGTAACTAATGCAAGAATAATCATAATATTTAATAATTGATTACTATTCGCAGAGAGAAAAACTGCCCATACGACACATGATACAGACATTATTAGCGTCGACAACTTTTGAGATCGTTCTTTTGCGATATTTCCCGCTGTCAGCGGGTGTCTGTCGCCCAACGTTTCGAGACCGCGTTGTATCGTCATCTTCAAGGTGCTGAATCCACTATACGCTCTTGACACGTTCAGCAACAAACACCCAGTGGCGGGATGCAACATCTCAGAAGAACTAACATACCAACCGTAACGCTTCGACAGCCTGAAAACTCACCTACACCTTCTGCTCAAATCATTCTCCGATACTGTTGTTATTTAAAGAAATACAGTGTCAAATATCTTCTGACTGACGAATGTAAAATCTGTAATGTGATTTGTTCGGCAATACTAGTTTTGTGTCATAAATGCCAATTACATAAGCAAATTCGCACAAGTTCCCGAGACACCGTACGTATGTGTATTCCCAAATGCTGCAGGCGTGCAACTCCCAACCTTTATTCATACACACCTATGCTACAGCGTATAAACATTTCCATTACACCTCGTTACCTTTTTTGATTTTCCCATCAGAGCCATTTCAGTCCATTATAACACTAGCCTTAAATACATCCACAGTCCCTCTACATTATGGTAATGATTTATCTAAAATGTATGCAAATTCCGTTAACTGTGAGGTCAATTTTCCTCGCGGTTCATGTGTACCAGTAGAAACCGTTAGCCAGCATCAGTAGTAATGCTTGATCGGAGCTTCAAAGCTTTATATGTTAAGGGTTATAACGAGGGTGGGAGATGCGGGAGGGGGAAGTAAGCCTTGTTGCGGAATATATATTTTCTTTAGCCTCCCTCCATACCTCCTGACTTAATACTTTGCTTCCATTTAGCTTCTCTTTCATTAGCAAACAGATTCCGTAGATGAAGACAGAGGGTCTTACAGCTATACATATATCTCAGATATGGGGGTGGAAGGGGTGGACACCACGCACAGAAAGATCAGAAACTTTTCATGCCTGAAGTGGTTGCTGCAAGTCTTCCACTCAAGTGGGTTTAGGACTTCCTGCAGTTCAACTGGAATACCTACCCCAAAACTGGAGACGTCCTCTTAGAGCTTTCTGTCCGGACAGCCAAAAACGGGGCCGACAACACAGATACCTAATTAATCAGAGTTCCGAAAGGTAAAGTAAAGGCAAAGCTGATGTTCACGTCGAACAGCGCATGAAGGTCCGGAGGGTAAGTACAGGTATGGCTTTACTCCTGTTGTAACCTTGGTGCTAGATAGAGGTGGGTGGTAAACGCAACTTTACCCCCAGGAAAGAGACCCGGTACTCATTGTCTGAATTCGGAAAAGCCCAATTCGTTTATTAAAATGTAATTGAATGCATATGTGTCTTCATTTAATACGGTTAGTTGATCATTAGTTTTTGATATTGCTAATCACACTGTAAGTCGCTTTTATATGTTGGAAGCCTCGAATTTTTCCTTAATATCAAGCAGACTCCCTGTAACCCGGTAAACCTATAAATCTGGAATGCGGCTGGTTTACGGAAGCAAATAAACTCTTTTAACCAAAACGGCAACTAAGCACGCGAATCGCTCTAAAGTTTTCCAAAAAAAAAAAAAGTACTATTCAACCTCTCTATTTAGATTACTGTGAAAATAGTATCATCAGAAGACGCTGAAAATAAATAAGGTACGAGATGCAGAATGGTTAGCATAATTTAGTAACATAAATCGAGAACCTCTGCAAGCTGCGGGAAACATAGGTGAGTGAGATTATGTTAAGTTCGGGCCACAAACTGGCACCGAGGCAGACAGCCGTCCTGTGTTATGCCACATTTGACTTACGCCTCGTTGGGTTCCGTGACTTTTATTAGCAGCGGTATGGCGCTCCAGCCACCCCCCCCCACCCCCTCACGGCCGGGTATAACACACATCCAAGCGAATAAGGAACTTGTGACGTCACACTTCCGTCTGCATGAGATAACGACAGTGTTCAGGGTCCAAAATATTATCTTGCGTTTTACAAATGCCAACTGAAAGAAATAAAGAAGGCATAAAGGAAAGGCGGTGTAAGTATGAAAATAGGGTAGGAAAAGACAGCAACAGGAAACAAACAAAAACTGAGAGGCTGAAAGGAAAAGTGGAAAAGATATGACGTGTTTGAGAACAGGATGCTGAAGGGGATACTTTGAAGTGAGAAAGAAAATTTACGGCAGCTTTGAAAAATTACACAGAGAGGGTTTCCACAGTTTATATTGCCACCAAACACTACTGCGATGAAATCAGGCGGGTGGGACTGGCAACGTATGCTACAGTGCAAGGGTGAGATAAAATATGCCGACAAAATTTTAATCGGAAAACCTCAGTGGAAAAGGCACCTTAGCAGACTTAAACGCAGATGGGAGGATAATACTAAAATTAATCTTAAAAAATATATGAGGGAGCAGGCAGGATTCATCTGAGGAGAGAAACCGATGGCCGGAACTTGTAAACATGGTAATGAACAACGTCATTTCTGACATGTTTCGGCCTGTGCTTGGGCATCATCAGGGAAGTAATTCACACACAACATTGGGAATCACTGCTGGCTACACATTTCCCAGTTCCAATTCTGAATGTTGTATATGAATTATTTCCCTGATGATGCCCGCACACCGGCCGAAACATGTCGCAAACAACACCTTAAATCAATAAAGCAAAGTTTAATACAATCCTCTGGTATACAGGGATGCCGTTGTGTTAATTATCATTGTACGCTTGTGCACGGTAATTATGAATAATTTCAAAGACGCTAATGAACCTTTGGGTTCTGTGAGACACAGGGAATTTCTTGACCAGCTAAGCCATGATTAGCGTCACAAGATTCTAATCTGCTTCATAGGGTTAGTTAGGAAGAAGAGATAACACTAATTCAACGTGGACTGCATGTTTAAGTGTCTGGCCTTAAGAGCTCCGCAGGAAGAGGGGGATGCTAGTATTAACCACACGAAATGCTGAACTGCGTTTCATGCCATGTACCAATTATAACACAAACAATTTCTTCACAAAAACAGAGACCGCTGAGTTTCACATAAAGAATGCATAACGCTGAAGCGGCACTACCCATTTTGGTCTAGTCTACCTCTCATGCAAATCTGTCCAGTACAGGACAAACGATCTGGGCATGTAGAACCCGTGCAGAGTATGAGATATTCACACAGAACTTCAGCTATAAGAACTGAGACACAATAATATGGAAGGACAAGCGAGGACAACCTCGCGATGATTTTACATTACGCAATTTAGGAAAAAACATAAAAATTTAAAGTTATGATGTCCAATTCATTTCAGTTGTAGGGTTATGGATGGATAAAGCACCCCATTCATGACAACATATTTCCTATGAGAACATGACGCTTTTAATGGTACTTGATACAGCATTTTTATGACACTAATAAATCGCACTCCATTAATGCCATTTGCAGTACACATTAGGGACCGGGGGGGGGGGGGGGTACTGCCAGCTTCGTGCAGTGAGCTGACACGGACAAAGGCACAGCTTACAGGCTCTGTCTGTCGCCAAGCTACAAGAAAACACTCACCGTCTTCCGGCAAAAAGAAAAGAAAATTTGCTACAGAGCAGCCGGTGTTCCGGTCGACGTTCGAACCGCGTACCGACAAAACAACGTCAAAACCATTACTATTTAATCCTTTAAAGACGAAGTATATCTGTTTTATATAAGGACTCAGTGCGTACCGCGCTGTAAACACTCTCCACTTCGGTTATAAAAACCAGTCTCTTAATGTTTTATAAGGCAAAAGTTGCTGTTTGTTCTGAGATCCGTACAAAACACATAAACGCAATGTGGGCACCACGTAGAATTTTTTAATGTTAAACCTGGTGGTATGTAAAGTTACCGCTAAGCTTTAAAAGGTTAAGCCACGTTGAACACAGTGGAATTTACGCTATGCATGTTACACTTGGTCATGGTTGCACAAGTCCTGGGCGCAAAGTCGCCGAGGCGACTACGTGGCGCCAATCTATCCGTAGGTCCTCAGAGGAGAACGTGCCTTACGTTATCCCTCTGTGCGCCTACAATTTCGAGGTGCACTCTAAATTTTTTGGAAAACTTCTGCAACGCTGCACTATGACTACGTGAACACAACGAACACATCCTGTGGATACAAACCGCTTCCATAGTTTTTCGCTACGGTACCAGTCTTGTGGGACACTGTACAATTCAAATGCAACCCGAAGTCACATGAAGTACCCCATGGAGGCATATGGGGGAACTAAACAGACGTGAGTGGTCGCCTTCACGCCCCGACCGCTTTAACCACGGGAAAACAGCCACCCCCATACCTACTGACAAACAGGCTGCATGGGCTCCACAGCCTGCCTGCACATTTTGAAGGGAACCTTCCGGTAATCGAACTATGAATCTTCGGTCGACCAGCCCGTAGCTCAGTCACGTCACCGACTGAGCTATCCTCGCTCCACAGAGATTATACTAAGCGTCTGGTTTACAAAAGGTTGTCAAAAATGAAGTCTCTGTTTTGGATGACTATTAGGGTCATCTTCATGGTCTGTGGGCCCACTGGTAACCTCTCTAGATGCTCAAGTCAACGAAACACGGTACATGGAGAAGACAAAATCATACCGTGAGTGGGGTTCAAATGAGAGACCCCTCCGTTCCTGTGGCGAAAGAAGGCGCGACCACTATGAAATAAACCTGTGACTGTTCTTGAAAATAACTAAAGAAAGCGAGAAGAAAGCAAACAAGACCACATGACCAAATGATTAAATTCAGAACTAAAACAAGAAGTTGAAACGAAACAAATTAAAATTAAAGAAACAAGAGGTAACGTTATTTGTACAAAGTTAAATTATGCAAAGTCATATGAAATTGAAATGTAAAGGGTAACTTCCAGAGCTCAGTTCAGCAGTTTTTCAACTTCCGCATACCGGCAGTTACGCCATTAAGTTCAACTTCCACTTCTTTGGAGCAACATGTCTATAGAAATTGCACGACTTCGGTCTCTGATTCATCACTGAGGGCGAACAACCGTGCAGCTCTTACTAAAAAGTTACACCAGGCCCCACTAATGCAGACAAAGAACTGTATGCCGATTTCTATGCAAATCACAGAACCATCATAACATCTGTGTATAACATTAGCCAAGTTAATCCATACAAGGGGATGGCCAGGGGTTATGCACAATGAATATAACACTGACAACTCGGTGTTCCTGCCGTACTTTCTGACAGACGCAGCCAGTAGCTGGCCGACAGTAACAGAAAAAATTCAGTAACCAACTAAATTACCAGCTGAAAGTAACAGCTGACAGGCTCAGTGGTCACGTCCAGTACGGCAGCGACTGGCCAGTACCACAGTGGCGCCACCGACGGCGTCCAATCTGTTTCCGCAGGAGAATAACGTACGCAAATGTGATTTAAGAGGTATAAATAGGTGAAGAAAACCAATGCCAAAGAGCAAAGAAATCACAGCCTCTACAACGGCAAACTTGGCGCCCACACGTACGATATTCCTTATCGCTGCTTCGTATCAGAGCGTCAACTTTACACGCCCATCCGCAACACGATACGGACACAGTACAGCCCCATTTATAAACATGTGTCTGTCGACGCAAGTGTTTGAGTGCGATAAACTACTTGCATGCGCGCGCACGCTGGACTCTGGCATGTAAGACTGCTTAACAGAAACCCACTACGGCCGCAGACACAGCAATTGAAGCTAGGTATGGTACCTAGGCAGGACGGCGCAGTCTCCAATACCAAAGAAACAGCAAAATCACTCGTCTCAGACTGCCTAGTTCGTTGTTCAGGGCTTATTTTTAGATGGACGTGAAAAGAATGAAGTGTAAATTTATTACTGCACGTATACAGTGGCACAGACGTTTTACTAGAGGCAACGTCAGGCGAGTTTGCAACATCGGGTATTCTGTATTACACACACTGTCGTTCTTCAGTTTTCTGGTCATAACGCCTTCGTAGTTAGTTCCTTGAATGTGCCTATATCCAAGCATCAATTGCTGTGGCCGTGGCTATAACAACTGCTTTAACAACCAACACAACAAAGTGACACTCCAACTGATGATAAAACCCTCATCAAGAAATGGACTAATTACACTTTTTAGTTCCTTCCGACCGCGTGTGTACTTTCTGCATTATTTATTACAACAAACTGAACACAGCAGACAATTAGCTCACGATACAGTAGAACATGCAAGGACAATTTTTAATATTCAATAACACATTTACCAAATTCTGTACTTAATAAAATCCATTCAAAAGTAAGCATAAAACCTCCTACACGTTTCGGCATAGACGTGCCATCATCAGGGAGTTCTCTGAACGAAGGAATACAAAGCCAGCACGCTTATTTAAGTATTGTGCGACACAATACTTCCTTTTGAATGTACACCATTAAGTGCATAAGTTGGTTAATGTATTAACCCTTTAAAGACGAAGCGTATCTGTTTTATATAAGGACTCAGTGCGTACCGCGCTGTAAACACTCTCCACTTCGGTTATAAAAACCAATCTCTTAACGTTTTATAAGGCAAAAGTTGCTGTTTGTTCTGAGATCCGTACAAAACACATAAACACAATGTGGGCACCACGTAGAATTTTTGAATGTTAAACGGGGTAGTACGTAACGTTACCGCTAGGCTTTAAAAGGTTAATTACACGAATAGGCACAGTATAAATAACATAAACAATGTTAATATGTTGCACTGTATTTTACGGGGGCACGCGGTGGCGCAGTTGGTTGAGGCATGGCGCTACAAGCCGGAAGGTTGCGGGTTCGATTCCCGATGATGTCACTGGCCCTGGGGTCGACTCAGCCTCTAACATATATGAGTACCAGGAATATTTCCTGTGGGTAAAAGCGGCCGGTGCGTAGGGCTGACAACCTTACCACCATCATGTGCCGACTGTCTTGAAATCTGGGAGCCTCAACCTCCTGGAACCCTCAGGAACTGTCCAGGCCTGTAATGGGGCTGCTTTACCTTACTGTATTTTATAATACAAGTACACTGTTTGTTACGTTAGATTTATTAAAACTAACTAATATTAATTAAGCAAGTGACTTGACTACCACTAACGAACCGTCCGTGTTCATCCCAGCTTTTCATGCAGCGGTTATATCGCCACCACACTTTCTTTGGGTGCGTGCGCATGTGAATGGCGTCCCATCCGCCTATCCCGTCTGCACGTATGTGGGCTACTCCCGCCGCACGGATTTTCGCGAAATATCGTGTGTGACTTTCACTAAAATTTTTCCACATATTCCCATTTTGGTTTAAAAAAGGACAAACATAACACACCACGTGAAGACCTATGTACTTTCAGAATCTCGCGCTGTGAATGGTATTCACAATTCAGGTGTTCTCTGTGGGGTACGTACTGAGGCCCAAGGAAGTTTTATAATTGAAGACTGTGTTCTCTGTGAGGTACGACCTCAAATAAAGCTATAGTTGAGTATCGGTATTGACTGTCGAGCTCCCAGCTTACAATCTCTCAAAGAATCCCGATTCCAAATTTGTTGCGAAAATACGGAAAAATCTTACAGCCGTGTGTTAAAATACTCTTATGTTTTTCTGGAACATAATCATGAATTTAGCATCTAGAGAATATTAAAGGGTGAATGCGCCCAAAAAATGTTACGGTCTGAAGACATTTTCCTGTGTTGTATTTAATTTGGCAGTCTGTCTAATCCCAGTGTGACAATATTCAAACGAATAGCGATGTTATGTGAGCCTATAGTACACCTTAGAACGAGGGGCAGAAACTAGGGGACTTCAGGACGATCGCCAACGCAGCCCAGAAGATAAGCCTCATTATTCATAATGTGCAGTCACTTGTCATTTAAATTGGGGAAGGATGGACAAACAGACCGCCTGCTAACAGTCTATTGGTACTTCCTCACACCACACAGTCATGTCGCCAAAATTCCCTCACTAGTGTCTCGTCTATGGACGTTGTAATGGTATTAAATTAACACAAGTTTTACGTATCGCATCGCATTATGTTGTGGTAGTGTGCATGCAATGCTATGAATGGAATCCTACTACGGTGAGATATTTAAATTCTACTAGAGCTGTGTGTTTGATTTGTGACCAATTAATTATAGTAGCATTAATGCTTAACAAGCGACGACAGATTACAAGAGACGATTTTAATCGAGCGGATGGGTTTAATCGAAAATACACAGAGCACACATGTCCGCAAAACTCGGCCGCACTTGTTCCCTGATCCATTATCTTTATATGTACATAATGTGTTTTTGAATCTCTCATTTTTCATGCTACCAAGGGAACCTGACTATATATTCAATACAGCATACAGAAATGGTTAATTATGTTAAGCATTGATAAGTGTAATTAATATGATACCCGAGATAAAAATAAAACATACCGGAAGAATATGACAGGAAACAAAAACCAGCACGACCATAATGTAGCTACATTTAACCCTTTAAAGTCTAGTGGTTATCATGTGTACCACCTGGTCGAACTTCCGCTAACTCTGCGTTGTACACATGAAGTGAATCTGTGGCTCTTGTATCGTTGTCAGAAGAGAAAGCCATCACTTCTCTGTACGTCATTATCTGATTGGTCTTAACGCATAACTGAGGTGTAACGTGTTTACTGCGCGGTACGAACTGATACTTCAAATATAATTCAGGTTAATCTTAGCCGTTATAGGGTACAGCCAATACGTCGGAGATATTTCATACTGTATCTGTAACAACATTAATACGCCAAAATGAGGATAAATGTGAAACCAATCAGTCGTATAAATTAAGGGAACGCATGATGTCAGCAGGTGCGACACTTTTCTAAAGCCTGAAAACCTGGATACAAATAAGAACAGTTTAGATATTCTTTCCGTTGACTTGAAAGGAGGACCCCCGATCTTATAGAACATACACAGGGCTTCATACGAGGGGGGGGGGCAATACAGACAGACATGTGACGATGACAACCAACCGAAAATTATTCTGCTGTAAAACTAGTCGTACCGGTACATCTCAAAGCACTTGCGCCATGCCTCTACAAATTCAAAGGGGAAGTTCAGACAGCTCCAATCACTACCCACAACCATCCAATTTCCACAGAAGATCTTTCCACCGACTCACAGTTGTAACCCTGCGTCACTGACATCACGTATTCACGGAATAAGCAAGTTATGTAACGTCATTCGGCAGAGGTTGGGACTGCAATACTGACTGAAGGAAATCTGTAACTGACGTTTATTGTTGTTCGCCTTTGGTTGACGACCAGTGACGCACAATAAAATAAACGACATGCGCGTAATCATAAATGGTACGTATTTGTGCGCGCGCTCGCGCGCGCGCGCGTGTGTGTGTATGTATGTATGTATGTATGTATGTATGTATGTATGTATGTATGCATTCCTTTTTATTTTATTTATTGCATGCTCCATTACTAGCAGTAATACTACATGCCTTATTGTTTACAATTACAATGCTTTGAAATAGCTACACTGATTATTACATACTATGAAATTAACTTAATCTACTTGTTACGATACATTTAACACTTCGTTAAGTTTATCTAAAGAAATTTCGTTAGTGACTTTAGCAAATACTTTCAAATGTTTCCTTATTAGTTCACTTTTACTTATTGGCCACACGTCCGTCTTTAATACTGCTGATATTAAATTGTCTCTTTCTTTAGTTAGCAGCTCACATTCATATAACAAGTGGTCTATTGTTTGGTCCGTGGTGCCACAAGGGCATATTGGTGTATCGATGATTTTAAATCGGTGTAAATATGATCTTATGTTACCATGCCCCGTAACCACGCATGTGAAATTTTGGGTAATGTTTAATTTCATTTTTAGTCTTTCAGTGACTACTGGGAAGTATTCTTTTGTGATTTTTCCCTTTGTTGTTTGGTCCCATTCCATTTGCCACTTCTCAACACTTTTACTACCAAGTTCACTTGCCACTACACTTTTTGGATCTTTCCTGTAGCATTCTGTGATGTCTTCGTCCGTCACTGCTTCCTTTGCGAGTGTGTCGGCCAACTCATTACCCTGGATTCCGACGTGAGCTTTAACCCAGCACAGTTGAATGTTCCAGTTCATTTTTCCCATCTCCGTCATTTTCCTTCTTATTTCTTCAATGAGGAATGTGTGGATGTTGCTATTCTTAAGCGAGTCCAGAGTCATTCGGCTGTCTGTGTATATGGTGGCCGTCTTGTCTTCTGTTTGTATGTTTTCTGCATACTCTAATGCTCTCAATATCGCCAGCTGCTCGGCCTGGTTGTTGGTGCATCTTTGTTTAACCTGTATTTTAGGTTTTTCATATGATTACCTGACCTAAATATGGCTACGCCTACGCCTACTCCCTGTTCTGACTTGCTTCCGTCAGTAAATATCTGGATAGTACTTGTCTCCTCGTTGTTTTCTGTAAGGACGGTTATCGTTTCTGCAGGGTGATGCCAATATTTAACTCCCATGTCACAATCAACCAGTGCTTCCTCTTTCGTATTTCCTCTGGTGAGCTGGTAGAATTGTAATGCTTCCTCTATTTTTGTGGCATTGGGGGTCAGTCCTGTCAGTATGCAGAGAGCTTCATTCGACACTGTGCGGTATGCCTTTGCAATTTTTTATTTATAAGCCTTTGTACCCTTATTAGCTTAGATTTGTAGCTTGCTTTGTCTAGGGCTTATTTCCACACTGGTGCTCCGTACAAGAGGAGAGGCAGTATTCCTCCTGTGTAAATTGTCTTCAGGGCTGCATGTTTTAGCCCCCAATTGAGCTTTGCCGATTTGGATAGGACAAATATCAATTTGGTACATTTTTCAACCATATAGTTTATGTGTTCCCTAAACGTAAGTTTACTGCCAAATATTATGCCAAAGTATTTCAAACTGTGCAGTTGTGGCAAGGGTTTCTCATTCAAATATATTTCAAGTTCTTTTCGTTCTTTTGCTTCCGTCGTGTCACAAACATTACTTTTGATTTTTGTTCATGAAATTTAATTTTGTTCTCTTTTGCCCATGCTGAAACTTTGCTCAATTCAACATTAGCAATGTTCTCTGCTTCTCTAGTGGATCCTGCTTTTATAAAAATTGCCAAGTCGTCTGCAAATGCTACTGTTTTCGTATGACTGGAGTATCCCAAGTTCAGTAGGGAGTTATACCGTGTATTCAAAAAACCGGGTCCGCACCATGACCTTTGTGGACAACCTTTGGCAATTTTCTTTTCTATTCTACTGCTGTTAATTGACATTACTGCTATTTTCTCTCTAAAGTAGTCTTGCGAGAGTTGGTAAAGATTTTGGGGGCATTTGGCGTCTCTCAGCCCCTTTAGTATGGCCGGCCACCGGGCCGTATGTATGTATGTATGTATGCATGTATGTATGTATGTATGTATGTATGTATGTATGTATGTATGTATGTATGTATGTATGT
>BLKM01000325.1:1617074-1628343 GCA_013340265.1 Coptotermes formosanus | reverse complement strand
AGGTTGCTATCCAAAAACACAAAGATTAGGGTATACAGAACTATAATTTTACCTGTTGTTCTGTATGGATGCGAAACTTGGTCTCTCACACTGAGGGAGGAACAAAGACTGAGGGTGTTCGAGAATAGGGTGCTGAGGAGGATATTTGGGCCTAAGAGGGACGAGGCGACAGGGGAGTGGAGAAGACTACATAACGAGGAACTTAATGACCTGTACTCATCACCAAATATTATTCGGGTAATCAAATCGAGAAGACTGAGATGGGCGGGGCATGTGGCACGTATGGGGGAGGAGAGAGGTGCATACCGGATTTTGGTGGGGAGACCCGAGGGAAGGCGACCACTTGGGAGACCCAGGCGTAGATGGGAGGATAATATTAAGATGGACATTCGGGAAGTGGGATGGGAGGACATGAACTGGATTGATCTGGCTCAGGATAGGGACAGGTGGCGGGCTCTTGTGAATGCGGTAATGAACCTTCGGGTTCCATAAAATGCGGGGAATTTCTTGACTAGCTGATAAACTGTTAGCTTCTCAAGAAGGCCTCTGCTCCATGGAGTTAGTTAGTTAGTTAGTAATAACGCCACTGGTCCTGACGTATTATATGGTTGTATTGCCTTGAAAAGTATGCAGCTTTAATTACTATCATTTTTGACAAAGGTAAAGTTTTCCCCATACTCACCATGAAGGCATTGCAGTGGTGGAGGTACAACTCCACTCGTTCTTAACCTCGGCAGTAGATGGAGGTTAGTGGTCAGCTTCACGCCTCGGCCGCTTTATCCCCCGATTCATCTACTTGAGAATTGAGGTGCATGGTAAATTACTGTGGTAATTCTACAAATCAGCGTTCGCCGACCAGGGTTATGCATGGCATTTTTAGTGCTTCCGCGAAATAGCGTGGAGCAAAAAATTTCAAATATCTCTTGGAATATCGTGGGAATTTTTGTCCGGTAGTTGGCAATACTAGAGTAATTCCCGTCCGCCACCAGCTGCCTCCTCGTTGTGTTTGTATTGTTTTGGTTTTTATACGTAAGGGTTTCATGGGATATAACAATTATTTTAGGGGCAAAAGGTTAGGAAACGCTGGTGTAAATGTCTGCCGAAAAATGTACTCTTTATAGTGGGTGACGTTCTTGTCCGTTATGTGTTTACTAGAAGCTGCCACCGAGGGGGAAATTCAGTGTAGTGTTTTCAGATCCACTTGTGGCTTCTACATATGTACTTGGAAGTGACTGTACATTTTGTACAAGCCGTGTGCAATTACAGTTTAACTGTGTTTCAGTTTTCATGATTAATGTGTGCTTTGTTTACCTAGATTTATCGTTTTGTAGTAGCTGTTGTAAGTAAGAATGCACGTGGAGGTAAACGCGGATCATGAAAGACCCGGAGAGGTATTTAAAAGCATAGACCAGGGGTGTCAACGCGGCTCGCTAAATTTGTTTGTAAATCGTTATCGAATGTTTGTAGCATATTTTGACCGCGTCAAAGTCTAAAAATCTTTTCCTTTGTGCTGATTTGATCCATGATGGCGGCGCTCGCCGAAACATGTTGCATCTTCAGTAAATACGTTTTTAATTGTACATTGTGTTGGTGTTTTTATAGTGTTACAGTGGTAATATTCAAGCGCTGATCCCAGTGGCCGCTTGGTCTAAGGAGTGAGTCTGTGGCCGCTCGCTTGCTGGGATTGCGGGTTCAAATCCCGCCGCGGGCTT
Source organism: Coptotermes formosanus (assembly GCA_013340265.1). Classification (NCBI taxonomy): domain Eukaryota; kingdom Metazoa; phylum Arthropoda; class Insecta; order Blattodea; family Rhinotermitidae; genus Coptotermes; species Coptotermes formosanus. Next base: position 1,626,631 of record BLKM01000325.1, on the reverse strand, counting down.
GGATGTCTGTCTCTTGTGAATGTTTTTGTGTTAGCAGGTAGAGGTCTCTGCGACGGACTGATCACTCGTTCAGAGGAGTCCTACCGAGTGTGGTGTGTGTCTGAGTGTGATACTGAAGCCTCGATACTGAGTAGGCCCTGGCCCAGTAGGGGGCTGTTGTGCCATATAAAAAATATTAAAGTAATGTACATGCCCCGGAGACTGACAGTGAACTGCGTTTTAAACGATTTTCTAAAGAAAAGAGAGTCATAACTAAAACTGCCCTACTGTATTTGGCTAAACAGCAATATCCATCAGTAAGGGTTGGTAATGTTTTATTAACCTTTTAAAGCCTAGCGGTAAATTTACGTACCACCAGGTTTAACATTAAGAAATTCTACGTGGTGCCCATATTGCGTTTATGTGTTTTGTACGGATCTCAGAACAAACAGTAACTTTCGCCTTATAAAACATTAAGAGGTTGGTTTTTATAACCGAAGTGGAGAGTGTTTACAGCGCGGTACGCACTGAGTCCTTATATAAAACAGATACGCTTCGTCTTTAAAGGGTTAAAAAATTCTACGTGGTGCCCACATTGCGTTTATGTGTTTTGTACGGATCTCAGAACAAACAGCAACTTTTGCCTTATAAAACATTAAGAGATTGGTTTTTATAACCGAAGTGGAGAGTGTTTACAGCGCGGTACGCACTGAGTCCTTATATAAAACAGATACTCTTCGTCTTTAAAGGGTTAATGTGCTAGTGGATTCCCCAGTTAGTATAATTTCCATGTGTTGCTTACAGAAAGCGGCGGCTGCCTTCTCCGAGGCATCGAGCAGTGTTTCGTGGGTTCGGAAAATTGTTTTGGGTTGTGGGTAGGGGGTATACAAGGGGGGGAGGTGTGAGTCGTTACATCAGTGGCTGTGAAGATGAACGTCCCGGGGGTATGACTGCAAATAATGGGGTACGTACTCATAAGTACCGACGTTTCGTAGGGTCCTCTCGCCTTCATCTTCTGGGTATAAGAGTAAGCAATACGGAAGGAACATTCGTGACAGGAGAAACGTAGGACATGCTCCTGGGACAGCGTTGTGTTCTTTTTGTGAACCGTGAGGCTGATACTGTGTGTGTTAAGGACCTCGCGTATGATGCAGGGAGAATTTGCGCAGAGGAAGGGAAATTTTTGCGTACCAAGAAGGCCACTTCTGCTTAACATGGAGGGAAATTTTCTTGCTTATTTTTTAGTTCTGTACGAGAGGGATTATGCGATGGCATTAATGCTACATGCCGGAAGGTCGCAGGTTCGATTCACGGTGGCGTCACTGGAATTTTTCATTGACATAGTCCTTATGGCTGCACTTTGGCCCTGGGACCAAGTCAGCATCTAACATAAATGAGTACCACGAATATTTCTTGAGGGGTAAAGGCGGTCGGCACGTAGGGCTGACAACTTTACCGTCTTCATGTGCCGCGTGTCTAGAAATTCTGGGATCCTTAACCTCCTGGCGCCATAAGGGCGTGTCCAGGCCTGTAATGGGATTGCTTGTAGCTTTGCTAAGAGAGTTTGAAACGCTTGATTAGGAAGGTGGAATGATGGGAAGTTTTACGTAGAACGGAAGGATGTTTTGGGAGACCCTTTGTGTGTGTGTGTGTGTGTGTGTGTGAGAGAGAATTTGGTCGTACCTGAGAGAGAAGATATGCGTACTGTGGAGGGAGGACTAGTGTGCCATGTTTAACCTTTTAAAGCGTAGCGGTGACTTTACATACCACCAGGTTTAACATTAAAAAATTCTACGTGGTGCCCACATTGCGTTTATGTGTTTTGTACGGATCTCAGAACAAACAGCAACTTTTGTCTTGTAAAACATTAAGAGATTGGTTTTTATAACCGAAGTGGAGAGTGTTTACAGCGCGGTACGCACTGAATCCTTATATAAAACAGATACGCTTCGTCTCTAAAGGGTTAAGACATCTTAACTTGACGGCTGTAAACCTTGTCCAAATTGCGACGAAATATCTAATTGTTGGATGGCGTTTTTATATTTCTGTACGTCCCATCCATATTTGTGTTTTCCAAATTTTAGACAGCCCTGAAGGAATGAATCGTCGGAGTTGAGAATAAGTTACGAATAGTAAGCGTGTCCCATTTTTCTCGTTTATTCCCACTCATTTTTGCGGTGCTTCTATTATATGATACAAACGCCTCGTTATAACAATAGATGAATGCCGCGACCCACACACACACACTTCAGTTCCCAGAGTATCAGAATGTAGCAGCGGCAGATAACGAAGGAATACAAAAACCAGAAAGTCGTGTCAATGGAAACGAAGCCAAGCTCTTTAACATGTGCCCGCGAATTCATACATGATGTTATCAGCGATGGATGCTGTTTTATCAAATGGCGTTCGTTGCTTATGGAACCATGCAATTAAGTACAAAAAGCTGTTTTATGTTTAGAGAACAATATTTTCAGAACACAGTGAACCTGGCCATTAAAAATTCAGCAGTTTTTGTTTGAGCTCCGTATTATTTGATTGCGTTTAAGCACACTGCAGATTGGAGATGACTTATTTATTCGGAATCAACAGGTGTGAAGTTGATTATGCACCGTCTGTTGTAACCACACATTTCAAAAATGAGGGGATCATATGTGTGAGACTCTTGGAATTTCTGAACGACCCTCCTGCCCTCTGGACGCAGGATACGTAGGATACTGTTCATTGGAATTTGACTCATCTCTCAGGCAATTCATTCATTTCGTAGTCTGTCTTACGACATGTTCATAGCCTCTTCCAAAGTGAGTTTTTCACACAGTGCGGTGTACTGTGTCCTCTTTCAATTTCCAGTATCCTCTGTTTTCCTTAAGGTCATTCAGTAGCTGTTTACGTCTTATTCTTCGCCTTCCCGTCCTTTCTACCTTTCCTTTAACCTTTTAAAGCCTAGCGGTAACTTTACATACCACCAGGTTTAACATTAAAAAATTCTACATGGTGCCCACATTGCGTTTATGTGTTTTGTACGGATCTCAGAACAAACAGCAACTTTTGCCTTATAAAACATTAAGAGACTGGTCTTTATAACCGAAGTGGAGAGTGTTTACAGCGCGGTACGACCTCAGTCCTTATATAAAACAGATACGCTTCTTCTTTAAAGGGTTAATAACGAGTTTTAGAAGGCAGTTCCTACCCAAGATGTGACAAATCCATTTAGCGTTCCTTCGTTTTATTGTATGTAGGATATTCCTGTCTTCTTGACTCTGTGTTAATACTTCATTATTCAATCGATCGGTCCAGCTGATCTTCTCCATCCTTCTCCAGCGCCACATTTCATAAGATTCAAGGTACTTCTGATCTACTTGTTAGGCAATATTGCAAATATATTATCATGACATCTTTTTAATTAAATGTAATTTTATTAATTTTGTTACTGAACTTTTTCTGTGAGTTAGCGTACTGTAATACCTATATTGGCCAGGACACGGATCAAGCGACCAGATGATCGCGGTTCGATTCCCGGCGAGAATGGAGATTTTTAATGTTTGTGGATGCGTCCAGACCTGCTACGGGACCAAATATGGGTCTGTGCCGCGATTATTTCCCCAGGGGGCGCATGAAACTGATCACTAACCTGTAGTTAGGACCGAAGTGGGGGAAATAAAATTGAGCTCCAGTCCCCCGCTGCGTTTTGAAGACACCATGCCTAATGGTGGGCAGGACAACTCTCCATTTTTACTTTCTCTGTTATGTATGTGACAAAGTCAACATACGTAGAGTGTTTTGTATCGGTATATCTCATGTTTTAAATACGGATTTGCAGTCGCATATGAATCGTGGTTAGTAACATTTCGGATAGGTCTGTATTCTGCCGTTGTATATTTTCGAGTTTTAACTTACTTCTTTGCTGACAGTAAGGGACCTTTCGCAAAATTACTCCCGTCGTGTCTGCCCGTCCGTCCCATTGTTGTATATCCGCATGGAATAACACGGTTGCCACTGGACGGGGTTTCGTGAGATTTGATATCTGAGGATTTCTCGAAAATCTGGAGAAAATTTAAGTGTCATTAAAATCCGAAAAGAATTATGCTTACTTCACATGAATACTATATACATTTATATTAACCCTTTAAAGACGTAGCGTGTGTGTTTTATATAAGGACTCAGTGCGTACCGCGCTGTAAACACTCTCCACTTCGGTGATAAAAACCAGTCTCTTAATGTTTTATAAGGCAAAAGTTGCTGTTTGTTCTGAGATCCGTACAAAACACATAAACGCAATGTGGGCACCACGTAGAATTTTTTAATGTTAAACCTGGTGGTACGTAAAGTTACCGCTAGGCTTTAAAAGGGTAATATCTCACCGAACTCTTCTTAGAATGATAAATGTTTGAGACAAAAGTTGTAGAGAAAATCAAAACGAATTTTATGTTGAATAATTTTTTTTTCCTACAGTCGTGCCGTTTAAGAGATAATGTGGAAAAATATGGTAGAGCCAGACAGGCCACAGGTGACAGTATAAAAGAACGATGAAACTGCGATTTTCATGTCGGGTGACTAAAGAAAGAGTAGACACACACTCAAATATGTAATGCTTACTGCTTATCGACGGAAACAGTGATTCATTTCCTGTTTTCTCGTAGAAAGGTTTGCGGCAGCGCTTACAAAAAGCGAGAATCTTCGTAACGATATTTTTAGCCAAATTGTAGTCTAAAGAAGGTCATGAGCAAACGAACATTCTTTTGTTTCATTGGAGCATCGCGTGCTTTACATGAAGACCACTTAACGTTTTCAGACTGACCTTTTTATTAACTCAGTGGTTGAGACAATCTGAGGGATTACACAGGGATGTACTCATCGAGTTTAATGGTTAATTTAAAAATGTATGTTTATTGGGGTCAGTCCAACATCTGCTCTCTAAATGTTTCATTTCCATTTTATGATGTTGGGGGGGGGGGGGTTGTCTTCCCTTGTTATTTGAACCCAGAACGTTGGGTTCATGATTCTGCTTGCTAGGAAGATTTGCTTCCGTAACAAGGCCAAGTAAATTTCAAGAAGGTGACCCTTTCATGCTCTTGCAATGATTTTATGACACTAGATCGTGTCGACCCACATAAATGCAGTGAATTTAGCTAGCCCCGATGTTGATCTTCAGCATCACAGCCTTAGGTCTCGAACTTGTAAACAGTGGGGCCATGTTCTCTGCTGATCGATCTGTTTTGCTCACTGGTTCCCCGGCCAGAGGGTTTCCGTCCTTTTTGTGTAGTGGGGTGAAGGGTTCCAACCCTTTGCCGTACATATTATTGTTAGATATTCGCAGGCTGGACTCGAACCAGGCCTGGCGAGGGAAGTCCGGCCACAGTTTTATTGTTGCCGGCGACATGAATTTGCCAGAAGAGCATTGTTGTGCAATACTCGGTATTTTCGTATACTTGTTAGTGACATGCAGCTCAACAATACACAGAAGACACTGTTGTGTACCCATTGCAACAGTCGTTACGAGGACGCTACACAGTGTTAAGTTATACGTACGTTTGCTAAATTGTCGGAACTGCACAGAGAGTTAAAAATGGTTTTACATGTCTGCATACTTAATGACACGTGATGTACCGTTCAGGGATTATATGTTGCGTAAACTGCGTCACTGAAGTCTTTGACATTGCGTAACTAATTGGTTGAAATATGACGTGTCTGCAAGATAAACCGAAATGTTTTAGCTTTAAATTCTTGTTTTCTCGTTCTTGTCGTGGAGTTTCAGTTACGTTGTGATTCTGTTGTACTGCTACCCAGAATGCTCTACTTTCTAGGAATTTTCCATCGATGTTATAAGTCGCGTTTGCGTTCGAGTAAAACTTATCGATATATCATCCGATGCAGATACGATTAATCGATAGTTGTGTGACAACCTGTATTTGACAGTCATTATTTTCGAGAACCAGTACTTTTTTTATACAGTCATATGTTCTTCGATTATCGTGTTCCTCTGTTTCTCTTCCCCTTTGTGTTGCATTATTTGCGATGTTCGGTTTGAGTAAATGACCCATTGTCGTTGGTAAATGAGTTTTCTGATGCGGCTTTTCACCAACTGCACGCTTTCCCCACCCCACACCACCTCTCCTTCCCTCGCCACACTTTAGTTCGGATGTAGTTCGAGGCTGTTTAGTCAAGCCTTCGGATATTAGTTTTTGGATTTCAGCGTTTTGACGAATGCAGAACACTGAGCCTAAACGATTTGCCAGTACAAAAAGAAAAGGGAGAAATGAAAAATGACGACTGTAGGTGCGGCGTCGAGAGAATTTCATTTCCCAGATGGAATTTGAAAGATAAAAATTAAAATTGCGTTTTGTAATTGATTATGACGCTAAAACAGGGAACAGAACGAACGTATGAACGTATGACTGTGTGTGTGTGTGTGAGTGTGTATGTGTGTGTGTGTGTGTGTGTGTGTGTGTGTGTGTGTGTGTGTGTGTGTGTGTGTGTGTGTTTTTAGATATGGTAATAAAATTCTGAGTTCACTGAACTTGTAGGTAGAGGAATGGTGTTGTCTCTCGTTCAGTATTTTACAGAAATATTATAATTTTATCCCCCGGCTTTTAGTGACTCGACAAGGGCGGGGCTACCAAACCCTGCGTCTGAGAAACACGTTGTGAAATGTTGGCCTGATTTACACAGGACGAGTTTTTTTGAAACTATTTAGGAGCGAAATATCTACGTGTGCATTAAATTTGAAAGTGTATCTCAGATAAGTGAGGATGTGAACGGGAATCGTTGGGCTAACGATGGTGTTCACTCTGTTCACCGTTCAGTTGACACTGTCTTCTTGACATTGCTCTGTTCACCGTTCAGTTGACACTGTCTTCTTGACATTGCTCTGTTCAACTTTCAGTTGACACTGTCTTCTTGACATTGCTCTGTTCAACTTTCAGTTGACACTGTCTTCTTGACATTGCTCTGTTCAACTTGCAGTTGACACTGTCTTCTTGACATTGCTCTGTTCAACGTTCAGTTGACACTGTCTTCTTGACATTGCTACGTGTATTTTAAATCGGCAGTCGCCTCGCCGTTGCAATCAGTGTAGATCGTAAATACGTTGCTGTTCTGTGGCATTTGAGGTGTAACAAAGAACGCAGCAAGTCTCTCCGAAACAGTGGTTGATTCTGAGTAGTGTGCGTGGAGTCATACCCCACACGACGGGGGTCTATATCATCATCGCTGTGGAAACGTCGTACCTCGGATAAACATACCGTCTGCAAGACGGTTGCTACAGTGACCTCTTACGGTGTTGTAAGTGGTCTCAACTGAATGTTGAATCAAGTGTAGATGAGTTTTGTGTAAACGGCAGTGAACATTCGTATTGTATACAAGAAGGGAATGCCTTGACTGCTTGAGTGCAGGTTTTCAACAGAAACTGTGGTCTAAGAAATTATTTCGTTTTACGATTTCCATGGGCATTCAGGTAGCGTTAAAGACACATTTCCTTTAGATGTCCTTAACCTTTTAAAGCCAAGCGGTAACTTTACATACCACCAGGTTTAACACTAAAAAATTCTACGTGGTGCCCACACTGCGTTTATGTGTTTTGTACGGATCTCAGAACAAACAGCAACTTTTGCCTTATAAAACATTAACAGATTGGTTTTTATAACCGAAGTGGAGAGTGTTTACAGCGCGGTACGCACTGAGTCCTTATATAAAACAGATACGCTTCGTCTTTAACAGGTTAACCTTCGTGGTTCGAGGCTTCTGTCGCGGTGTGAATGAGATGTTCTCTTTTCTGGGCTGTTACGTAGCGTAGATTGGAAGTTAGTTACCGGCGTGTCCGAACAACCTATTGGCCCTTGAAGATGGGACGGGTGGGTTATCCCGAAACGTCGGTAACTAGCCACCAATGCCACAATACCACATCCCAGATGAGTGAAGAGCTCTTCCTTAGCCTGCCTTACTCGTTAATGAAACATGTCACCGTGTCGTCTCGTTTTCAAGTGTAATTTCTTTATTTCCACGTGTTGTCTGTAAGATTTCGGGATGCTCATGAAATTTGGTGTAACATTGAATTTTGCATCCCTATCGTCAGTAACACGTTAGTCATGCGAACGTCTGAGGTCAGTGCGACACGAATATCGCGTATGATTTCTGTAGTGTGAACCGAAGTATCTTGCAGGCTGTTAAACTTTCTACCAATATTTTGTTTTAAATAATCAGTGTATTCTAAATATTTTATTTCTTTTATATGTTTTATTTATTAAGGTCACATTATTTTAATTGATTACTATGATTGAAGGGGCCGCGGTGGCACAGTTGGTTGAGGCACTGTGCTACAACCCACAGGTCGCGAGTTCGAATCCCGATGGTGCCATTGGAATTTTTCATTGGCATAATCATGTCGGTGGCACTATGGCCCTGGGGTCGACTCAGCCTCTAACAGAAATGAGTACCAGGAATCTTTCCCGGGGGATAGGGGGGGAGGGTAAATGAGGCCGGTGCGTATGGCTGACAACCTTACCACCTTCATGTGCCGATTGTCTAGAAATCTGGGAGCCTCGACCTCCTGGAACCCTCAGGGCCTGTCCAGGCCTGTAATGGGACTGCTTTACCTTTTCTACTGTGATTGAATTATGAGTACGGTGTTTGCCGAGTTAAAAGTCGAAGTTTGTAAGTTATTAACCCTTTAAAGACGAAGCGTGTCTGTTTTATTCGACTCAGTGCGTACCGCGCTGTAAACACTCTCCACTTCGGTTATAAAAACCAGTCTCTTAATGTTTTATAAGGCAAAAGTTGCTGTTTGTTCTGAGATCCGTACAAAACATATAAACGCAATGTGGGCACCGCGTAGAATTTTTTAATGTTAAACCTGGTGGTACGTAAAGTTACCGCTAGGCTTTAAAAGGTTAAGAAGTAATTGCAGTATGTTCGCAGTTTGTCTCATAAACGTGAAGTTTTTTTATTTTTCAAAAATATGCATCTCTAAAATGCATTCTGCTCTGTGAGATGTCCCTGTTTGTATTCTGCCTCATCGCCCGGTCCCAAGTGCAGACATTGATACATGATTGATGTATAGCTCCGCCTGGCCTTTCTGTAAACGCCATTGCGGTGGATACTGCTCGGTAAATGCGGCACTGTGTCGTCTGTCAGCTGCTCTTGGCCACCGCACACCTGAAACAGATTGGCTCACGGACGTGTGAAAAATTGGTCAGACACTGCGCCCCACCTCGTCACTTTGTGTCACTGCACCGGTGTGTGAAGGCAAGGGCACGTACATACGTGCGTGTACGCACACACACAGGCCTACGTACGTAAATCCGTGCGTACGTACATAATAAATATATATACACATACCTCATATATACATACATACACACAAATACATCTATACACAGAAATAAATAAATACATACACGCACAAATACATATATACACACAAATACATCCATGCACACACAAATTCGTACATACACACACGCACAAATACATATATACACACAAATAAATGCGTGCATACATACATACATACATACACACATAAATACATACATACATACATACATACACACATACATACATACATACATACATACACACATACA
>BLKM01000325.1:1584756-1611111 GCA_013340265.1 Coptotermes formosanus | reverse complement strand
GTTGACCTGTTACGTCGAAATCCACACTGATGATCCCCAATAATTTCCTCTGCATATGGAGTTAACCTTGACAAAAGGATGTTGGATAGAATTTTGTACGTAGTCGGCAAAAGTGATATGCCTCGATAGTTATTGCAATCTGTCTTATCACCCTTTTTATAAATAGGCACAATGACCGACTCCTTCCATTCCTCAGGCAATTCCTCCTTATTCCAAATAGAAATAATAAGTTTATGGATTTCAGACCGAATAATCCTACCCCCTGCTTTAATCAATTCTGCTGGAATCTGATCAATACCTGGTGATTTGTGGCTTTTTAGTTTTCCAATAGCCATCTCAACCTCAAAGGCACTGGGCTCAGGCACTAGTGGCGTTATTACTGGAAACATAAAACAAAAATGCACCACGCGAAATACGCTGATTTCCAGTAGCATAGTATCCATACAAAAGTTCTTGAAATAGGTCAACAAGTTCAAAACTCAGAGGGGTGGATACTCATATATAGGCAGAATAGGGGGTAATCCTCGTGAATCTAATTTCTTTCCCTTAACAAACAAAAATCTGCAAAGAAAGGGAAAATGACTCAAGGGCTGCAAACGAAAGTCTCAAAGTCTCATGCAATTCAATTTATGCTTGAGAAATAAAAGAGAGTTACATCACGTGAGTTTTAACAAAACCAGACCGTGCACATTAATCCATCATGCTAAGAAGCAGAGAGGAAGGACGGGACGTTCTACAGAAATTCATACCATTTTCTGCAAACCCACAAATGGGAGACCTACGCCTGCGAAAAGTTGAGAAAGAAGAACAGAGAAACTACTATAAATCGCATCTATAGGCAATGCCCCACAACGCAATATTTTACAGAAAAAAGAGCATATATAAAAAGGAACGTTTCCCGTCGTACTACTAAAAGTCCACCGACAAACTTTCTTTCTATATAAACGTTACGTAAAAAATGGTACTGCACCTAAGCTTCTTACATTTCATAAAAAACAGAGATATTCACACAGCAGATGAGGACAGGCGACTAGCTGACAGTGGTGAGGCAGACGGCGCACCTTGAACACAGTGATCTGACAGCACCACACAACACCTTACTCAGTTCAGTCGTTATCACATGCACCACAAGGTTTAAAATTAATGACCTCTGCAGTTTTACAGTACAGTTTGTTTACACGTTTTCTAAAATTCCCACAACAGTCACTAATTTCCTAAACAGCATCCAGCGACGGACTGATCTGAATCTTCCGCAACACCCGCGTGAGAACCTCAATTGAAGTGCACCAGTTTCTCTTAGAATACTTGCAGATAAAATACTGTTTGGGAGACATAGATGCAGATGGGAAATATGGCTCAAAGGAACGGTTCAAAGGGACATGCTCCTCTCGGATACCTCCCAAAACGGTAAACATTACAATGTGCAAACAATAATTTCGCCAGTTGTTTTGCGTGAGGCAATGGTACACTACAAGTGTTCTAAAACAAAGTTCTATAGACAACACCAGGACCTAAGTATGGAGAATCAACACAAATTCTAGATACGCCGTTAACAGAATCTTCGCGTTTTGTACAAGCCACCTACAAAGGGCGTTCGGAAATTATTTGGATAGGGGCTGATATTTCGGCAAACACCAAGCTGTGAGATCGCGCGAATTATCATCGGATAATGTAGTCTTGTTCCACCACCAAATGACCATTGCCGTGCACGCCTGTGAAAAGCTACTGCGTTCGGTTCAGGGGTCGAAGAGTGTAATCAAGAGTGGCAAACAGGAAGGCGATAATCATGGGCAGGGACGGACCACTTTGTTCCTGTGGAACGTAGGCGTCAAACCGTCAGATATTCAACGTCGGTTATCTTCCGTTTCTGGAGAGAAAGCACTGTGTTCAGGGCCGCCGAAATTGGGTTCGGGACCCGGGTCCTGGGCCCCCTTGCGGATCGCTGGGCCGCGGTATTTTGTACCAGCTCTCCTGCCCGCTATTCGGTACTGACTGTGCCCAACTGAATGGTAAAGCAAACACCCTAAAGAATTACTCCGGACAGCCATCCGGAAGCCCCCATACAGATCGCAGCGATGTATTCATCTAGGAGTGAAATATGTTGAGCCAGCTATTGTTTAATATTCAGCCTGAAGATAACAAAATTGCTAAAAACGAGATCAGTCAAAATCATTTCCGAACGCCCCTCGTAGTAATACGTATGCACGTGCAATAAAGAAAAAACGACAAACCAGACATGTGGTTTGGATGGAGAAGAACTGAAAACAATAACCTTTCGGTGGGAAGAGCTTATGGATGACGTGTACATGTATCATGAAGAAGCTAGGAGAATAGCATACAGATAAATCTTCGTAACAGACCTACAAGTTTTAAGGACGGGAGGTGCCTCTGACAAGAAGCGTTGATATAAGTGGTGCCGAGCCTTCCGGTTCCGCCACCAGTCTTAACATTTAGTTTGGGACAGACCGAGTTTAACCCTTTAAACACTAAGGTTAATATGAATTATATTAAAGATTCAGTTCCTACCGCGCAGTAAATATTCCGTCTGGATTATAAAAACCAGGGACCTAATGCAGTGCAAGGAGATAGTTGCTATGGCTTCTCAGACTTCTCAGACCCACACAACACACATAAATACACTGTGTGGGCAGAACGTATTCTTACCGTTAAACCTGGTGATAGGTGTTGTAATTACTAAGCTTTGAAGTGGTAAATGATTAAGAATAGGAACCAATGGGAAGCTCTCTGGATATGTGAATAATATTCCAATTTTAGAACACCAGAGAATATACAGGCCAGCCGAAGACCAGCTGCTCAAGACTCACTGTACCATGCAGCTTCCTAACCCCGAGTCCTAGACATGCCCCACGCTAAAAGGGCCCAAAACAATGTTAATATTTTGCACATACGCGCCATACCATCCCCCGAGATGAGGGTAAGTGGCAGAACCATATAAACCAGTAAACATTGTAAATTTTAGTGCTAAATTATTGGATCTTATGGAACATGCGTTGAAATGAGGACGGCGGCAGTAAAATTCCTTCACTTACATAAGGGATTCTGCTGGGGATCTCTAGGGAACAGACCATATGGGCATTTTGGTTGCAGTTGGAAGGGAAGTAGCACGTACAGGGATACCCATAAAGTGAAGCAATATTGGTGAGGTCCATAATGCACTGGCGACTTAAGGAGTCATACCGGAACATGCAGGCCAGGAAGCGCGCGTCTGTATGTGAAACGCGATGCCACTGCGCGCGTGTGTTAGTAAATGTTTCCCCTGAGACTGCAGGCAACCCAACTGACATTGAAGGCTCGCCAGATTGCCGGCGAACCCAGGGGACCGATAGTGAACCGCAAGCCGCCACATTTCCCGGCGCCATCCTTCTTTCCCGTTTTATACGTTTTATATATATATATATATATATATATATATATATAAAAAATACGACTTCGCCCCTTGTACTTCACACCGCCTTCCGGCCAACAACACCGCAGAACGGCTTTGCTGCAACTGTCAATTCCTTGCGAACTCTTTCGATATCTGCGAACAGCCAACCTGTTCACCGGGCACAGATGCAGATGACACCGCATTACGAAGCATGCGACGTTTAAGCCACACCGAGCAATGTGTGGTCCTGTGGGCTGTTGCTTCCAACGGCGTCACAAGAAGGAAGTCCAGTCCTTCGTTAGTTTTCTGCCCCCGGGGCTGCAATTTAGTTAACAATCCGTCTGTCAATTCGGCAATGTACACTTTAGGTGCAGTTTACTCGTCTGCACAAAACAACCGCCGCTGCCACGCACGCACGCACGCACGCACGCACGATTGCATCGAACTCAATGTACCTAGAACTCTGAAAACTGTTGATTTCACAAAATCTTAAATTAAATTACGAAATGGTGAAGATAAACGCAGTCCATACAGAAACACAGATGTTGAGAGTGGTTAAAGTAAGACACAGTATTGTGAGGCAGAAATTTGAAGGGACTATGATGCCAAAAATTAATCCCAAACACAGATGACGTCTTCCAAAAAGTACTCGCAATGCATCATCCACAAAGATAGCCGTCCTTTATTTCTTTCGAACAATATGCTTTAACGTTAAACCCTCAGACCAGAAGATAAAGCTTTCCCTGTGCCTATGCATCACACCACGCACACGCAGAGCTACGGATATTACAGACCTCGGCGCAAGAGAAATGGGGCTCCATGCTTCAGTTGCTTAGCGACCAGGGTTAGCAGTCCCTGGATCACACTGGATAGGAAACTGTATGGGACCTGAAGCTCGTCTGGATATGATGACGATGAGAAAATTTCTGTCCGTATTGTGACCCGAACGTCTTCTGGGTGTTCCAGCTAGTTATGACACCCGTTACTATGACGCCCAACGGGAGTACTGAGTGTCCTGCACGGTGAACACCATGTAACTCAGTACAGGGACACAATTCACACTCGAATCGAATACAGCTATATATAAATGTCTGAATGCAAAACGCGCGAACACAAATGAACTGTATCGAGGGTTATTCAAATAGACACGAACGGTCCAATGTCCTCTTAATCCAACTGCTGAGAACGAGAAACATACGCATATCACTTTACAAATAACAAAAATATTTTACAATACTTATATAATGCTGTAGTATCCTATACACTTATGTTTTACATATCTGACGATGACGTATACTTATGTTACGTATGTTTTCTTTCCCTTTGTACTTGATTCTCCCTGAAGATGGATTTCCTAAGCCGGAACATGTAGCAGAGTGAATACAATGAGGTAATATAAGGAATGTTTGTTAATTTTGAGTGCATTCAGTTGGGACTGCATCAACACCCGTTATTGTTGACTCGTTCGTGGGCCTCACGTGGAAAAATAACAGTGAATGGTATAACTAAACGTCTGAATTACTGTGTGGTTTTTATAACGTACATATAAACTATCAATATGGCCGCGGGTTGGAACCCATGGTGTAGAGCTTCAATTGTCACCCTAAGGGAATGCACACAGATTCAGGATGCTGGCGAACAATGCGTTGACGTTACTGGCAACTAACAGGAAGTAACATAAGGCTAGAGACAACTACATAGTTAGGATAAAAGAAATTTAAACGTGTTCTAATATTAGTACGGCAATCAATGAAACGTGGCGAAATGGACCTGCAGCGCACACGGAAAACACGATGCGTTGAAATTCTTTGTCAGTTAAACCTGAAAAAATGAGATCACTTTGAGCCTGAATATTAAAATGGGTCATAAAGAAACAAGGCAGGATCATTTGGGATGGGTTCATTTGGTAATAAATAGCCTGCCCTGTGGTGGAGCGTTCTGTTAATGGGGGACTTTACCGACCAGCCGTGGGACTACCAGCTTCATTACGCCTCCGCGCCACGGTGATGGCTGTTTTGCCCAGGAAGTGAAGGTCTAAACAAATGTAACCATAAGACGTGTCGTGCAGATCACACCACTCCCTACAATCTAACTAACTCCACGCAGAATAATCCTCCTCGTCAGACTGTCAAGAAATTTCCTTCCACTTACAGACCCCGAATGTTCATTACAGTGTTCACACCAGCCCCCAGCGGTTCGCACCTTGTGGACAAATGAACCCAGCCCACAATCTGTCACCCTATTTAAGATCCTTTTTAATAGTATCCTCCAATCTCCCATTGAATCTTCCTACCACCTACAAATTTCACTCCAAATTGCTCTGTAGTAATGGTATGAACTCAGAGGACGTATATACGACACTGTAAACTCACTACAGCCCCACGACCAAGTATTCAATTATTAGTTTCAAGGATAACGTATCGCTGTGGGATATTCATTTCACGGTGGTCACTACAAAGGGGTGAACGACTGCATGCCACCGAACAATGCCACCCCCAAACACGCCACATGCACCCACAGTGCTCTTCTGCACTTTGTCTCTGATTACAGCTCCCTACTGAATGTTATGAGGGTATGCAGCTCGATTTCTGTGCTATCGATGCACAGTGTGCGTAGAGATTCTGTCAATAATGCTAGAATTAGTATGTGTGTGTGTGTGTATATATATATATACATATATATAAAGAGACAGTTTATGTTTGATTTTAGGTGACCACAGTATTCATTCACAGTGAACACAGTTACTCTCACTGTCTGAAAGATGGCGCTGATGTTGTTAAAGTTCGCCTATGTACATACTTTCACGTACAAGCTACTCTCCGTGTCTGACAGATGGCGTTGATGTTACAGTTCCGACATGTACATACTTTCACGTACAAGCTACTCTCCGTGTCTGACAGATGGCGTTCCCGATCAGGCCGTCTCCGTATGTACATATCCTCATACACAAAAGACTCCCCACTAAGCATCCGACGGATCTCTCTCTACTAGTGACAACGAACAGTGAAATGACAAGCATTTGCATACGGCGACCACGAAATACGCATTACAGTCAGACAGTTCCAAACCACAGGCTCGAAGTCGGGATCAGCCGCATAAAAGTCGCGTGTGCAGAATGTCGCTTGAGCGACATTCTGCACAGAAGTTACGTACAAAAATCCTCAGTACGATTGGAGTGCTACGTGTCAACAAACAATTCGAAGCCTACCCTGACATTTAAATTGTATGGCTAAAAAAACAGCCCCCACCCCTCCCCCCGCTCCTTCAGCTAAACCCCAGCCTAACATTTCGTTTTTACAGACCCACACACTGTACAGTATCTTGCAGCCTAATCTGGAACACACACCAAGCAACAGGATTAAAACCCACTGTTCATACTTGCTATATAAAATAACAAAACACTGTACTATTCTGGCAGTATTAGTAGGAAAGGGCTTCGTAGAGAAGGAGATTACACTGGCGTCAAACAATTCGGTTATGTACAAAAAGGAGGGCGTACATTTGCCGTATGCCGGATATTTCATTACACTGAGTGCAAAATAATACGTTATTACAGTAATCATTCAGATGAGCTTACAGAAAAAATTGTGTAGATTACACAATTGATATCCTGGATTCAACCCCTACATAACAGGGGTGTCCACTGCCAAGGCTGACCATCACAGACCAGTGATAATGCGTCAAAGGATTATAGTTTTTGTAGTAACATCTCACCAATGCGTTTAACTCTTAGAATATCGCGAAAAACACTGTTACCTATTGCTATTTCCATGAAGTAATTTAGCAACCATCACCGCTCACACCGAGTAGGTTGCAAAGGGCTCCAAGTTCCGTACGAATGTCATTCTTTATGGATCTTGAACTCTTTACAATGAAGGGGTAACCGTTCTTTTGAAACGTCGGAAACCACTCGCCCAGCGATGCAGCGTCACATCCCAGAAGAAAGAAATCCTAAAAAGGGTAGCACAATTGCCATCAACACAACTATTTGTTCCTTTCTGTTAACTAAAATTACATGGCTACATGTTTCGACCAGAACTTTTGTCACCATCAGACCAGCGCATTACAAACAAAAAAAATAAAAAAATAAAAATTACAATTTCAATTGCAATTTTTGTTTTTTTGTGTGTGTGTAACATACCGGCATAATGGCAACCAAAATTCCGTTCGAAACACGTAGCCATGCCATCTGAATTAACGGAAACCAATAAAAAGGCGTGTTGATCGTAACTGTATACTCAGCTGTAGTATCATAAACACAACAGAGTATCTATCATAAAAAAATCGAAATCCTACAGCAAAGAATTTAAAGATTCAAGTCGCTTGGGTTGTTCAGCCGCGTGGCGTGGCAAATAGTTTGCTGGCGTTCTGCAGGTTCGTAGTGATCTTAAGGAATAAGCAGTTCAAGCAAACCTTCTTCGAATGTTTAACTCTGGAACGTTAACATCCCAGAAGACTTGAATTTTCAGCAACACCCTCCTAAAAACTTAGCCATCTTCTATAAATAAAAGGCGTTCCAAATCGCAACGTGTACCAATCCATTAAATAGCTACTGCAAATAATGGGCAAGTAACCACTAATTTGAACAATAGACACTTAGAAGCATAGCGAAGTGCATATGACAAATGATGGTTACGCACCACGCGTACGGAACACATGTTCCTATCACACGCCACTATGGTGGGACACAGATGACTATGAAGTGCGTTCACTAATTACAGAGGGAAACCTCTCTCTGTCATGCGCTCCGAGTCAGACGTTAATAAAAGACCTGAAGGGATGTCAAACAAATTGCAAACACTATGATACTGTTTCACCGCTGTTTTGTCTGCTTGTCCAAGAGTTTGTATTAAACGGTTCAGCTGTTGGAGGAGGTTCTGAATCTAACCGCCGCAGCGCTCAGCGCAGGAACCATATGGCTTAATTAACAGAACCACAACGTTGCGGGAAGAGCAGTAAAATTGATGTTCTGTGAAAGTCAAGTTTCAACCGCTTCGACAAGGATCCCACAGTCCGACGCTGCAGACGCTTCCTTCAATACTAGGGTTAAAGTCGAAAACGAAAGTTCAATACTTCCTCATTTAAGCTGAAGTCGGATGCAGAAGGTTCCTCAGGAACGGTGGCAAGACGGCCTCTCTGCCAACTGCATGATATCACACCCCCAGAAAAGAACAGTTTCCGCCATCAAAACCTGAAACCTAATGCAATCCTTCCTAATATATAACTAAATAACTAATTAGCTAAATACAGGGAACAGAATCCTAGAGAAGCGAACACGTCCTGAGCTAGGCAAGAAATTCCCGGCATTTTACGGAACCCCGAAGGTTCATTACCGCATTCACAACAGCCTGACACCTGTTCCTATTCTGAGCCACATCAATCAAATCCATACTCCCGCAATCACATTTCTTGAAGATCCATTTTAATATTATCTTCCCATATAGGTCTTCCATCTTATTAATTTATAATTCCCATAAAATGAGACTATTTACAAAAGCAAGTCACAAGTCCTTCCCTAAATATACGTACATATACAGTTGACTCTCAAAGACTACGGAGTGAACGCAGACTTATATTCGTTCAGTGTTGACATTCTAATGGCGGCAAGCAAATACGGTTCCTACAGTCCTGAAACACCTCTTTAGTTTGACTCACGCCGTTGTGTTTACCTACACAGACGCCAATATTCACCTCTTCCACATCACTTATCTATTAAAAATTCACATTCAGCTACATGTTTCGGCTATGTTATGCCAGTGGAAGCCGAAACATGTAGCTGAGTAAATATTGCGTTAGACGGTTAATTAGTGATGTCTACATGTAAATATCAGTGTTTCTTATAGCGAGATAAGTCAGGCACCACATCAGTGTGGCTAAGAGAGTTACTAACATCCGAACGACAATATGGTTCTCTCTCTTGACATGCTACATAAGGAAGTCATTAATCCTTTAACACTCGTACAACCGCCCGATCACTGTACACTACTGTTTCTCACCTGTCCTCACATGGTGCTTGTTCTTGCTAACATCTACTGCATTTCTACGGGCCATATACGGTTCTCGTGCCCGCAGCTGAGGTAAATCCGTGCCATACACCACGTGTCTGGCTTTACATGGAAGTTCTTTTCGTTTACACACACACACACACACACACACACACACACACACACACACACAACGTAGTGCACGTGGTCAATGAAAGAAACACATCTCGTTATGTTCAAGCTGTTGAAGATAACGCTGGCTTCTCCACAACTGATACATCCCACAACTAACAGTTTCTCAGCTAGTCAAGAAATTCCCCGCACTTTATGGAACCCGAAAGTTCATTACCGTATTTACAAAAGCCCGCCACCTATCCCTATTCTGAGCCAGCTTAATCCAGTCCATGCCCCCCATCCCACTTCTCGAAGATCCATTTTCATATTATCTACACCTGGGTCTCCCAAGTGGTCGCCTTCGCTCAGGTCTCCCCACCAAAATCCGGTATGCACCTCTCCCCTCCCCCATACGTGCTACATGCCCCGTCCATCTCATTCTTCTCGATTTGATCACCCGAAATAATATTTAGTGATACGTTCAGGTCATTAAGTTCCTCGTTATGTAGTCTTCTCCACTCCCCTGTCACCAAGTCTCTCTTAGGCCCAAATATCCTCCTCAGCACCCTATTCTCGAACACCCTCAGCCTTTGTTCCTCCCTCAGTGTGACAGGCCAAGTGTCACACCTATACAAAACAACAGGTAACTGAAACATCTCATACCATACAAATTAGAATAAAACTAAACATGGAGAAGGTTAAACACGGCCTGCAAGTGACGCAAGTAATTACGAACGATTTAAACAGTCTGTTTTCCATAAGAAATTTACCGTACCGCAAAAAAAATAAATAAATAAATAAACCCGTAAAAATGTTAATAATCTGAACACTGGACCTGTGGTTGTGTTTACCAACAGTGGAGGGAACGTTCAGTTCAACCTTTTAGAGCCTAGCAGTAACCTCACGTACAACCAGGTTTAACACTAAAAAATTCTACGTGGTGCTCACATTGCGTTTATGTGTTTTATGTGGATCTCAGAACAAACAGCAACTTTTGCCCTACACAACATCAACTGATTGTTTTTATAACCGAGGTGGAGAGTGTTTACTGCGCGGTATGCGCTCAATCGTTACATAAAAACGACCACAGTTCGTCTTTAAAGGGTTAACAGAGCAGAATTAGGAACTGAAGATAAAAATGTAACAGCGGATTCATTAGTCCAATTAGCGGAAGATTTTCCGTTAGAGATATTTTCCGCTACCGCAATCAGGTCCAACACAATTAGGCTGGACTGTAAGTTCTATCCGGTTACCATTAACTCAGAAATAATGGATACGGCACTTTGGTAAGTGCGGCCACAGATAATGAAGCTGCTCCAAAGTCGCACAGTGGTGAACACAACAAGAGTTCGGACGTACACACGACCAAACAGTTACATAATTAACCCTTTAAAGACGAAGCGTATCTGTTTTATATAAGGACTCAGCGCGTACCGCGCTGTAAACACACTCCACTTCGGTTATAAAAACCAGCCTCTTAATGTTTTATAAGACAAAAGTTGCTGTTTGTTCTGAGATCCGTACAAAACACATAAAAGCAATGTGGGCACCACGTAGAATTTTTAACCCTTTAAAGACGAAGCGTATCTGTTTTATATAAGGACTCAGTGCGTACCGCGCTGTAAACACGCTCCACTTCAGTTATAAAAACCAATCTCTTAACGTTTTATAAGGCAAAAGTTTCTGTTTGTTCTGAGATCCGTACAAAACACATAAACGCAATGTGGGCAACACGTAGGATTTTTTAATGTTAAACCTGTTGATACGTAAAGTTACCGCTAGGCTTTAAAAGGTTAAGAAACGTACGAAGGTAAAGCTGTCAATGTCCGCACCACGAAAACATATAGAAGCACAGCTCCACTCATTCTTAACTCCGACACTACATGGAAACGAATGATCAACTTCACGCTCCGGCAGCCTTACTCCCGGGCAAAGTACCCCTGCACTAATTGAATAACAGGCTGGGTTTACCGCAGAGCCTGTTTGGACGGGTATGGGGAAGAGAAAATCTCTTGACCCACCGGGGTTCAGACCCTGGACAGTCAAGCCCGTAGCGAGATGCTACACCGACTACAGATAATTCCAAAGTATCGGACAATCGGCATTATCGTACCACACACTCACCCTATCAATCCGTTCGTCCGTGGGTCTACAGCACTCGTACTTCCATAAAATTCACGATTAGTTCATCTCTAGTGAAACTGTCTCCAAGTCAATTCGCATTAATTTCTTTTAATCGAAGTAAAGTGCCCGAAGATACTAAATTAAACTCCATTATCAATGCCTTCCCTTTGTCTAATCATCCTCTAGTTCGCGTGTGCTTCAGCAGCAACTGCATTTAATTTGAACCCTCAGCCACACGGTTCTCCCTGTTACGTAAAGTTTCCAAACAAAGACTTACCACATAAAGAGAATATATTACACCCCTGAAATTGTCCTCATCACCACTGGATTATATTTTAAAGGGGCCACATAGCGTGTCAACACATAGCAGACTCCCCCCCCCCCACCCCTTACACAAGTTCAATGTTCTGAATGAATCAGCAAGTAAAATTATTAATCAATTCTGCAGGAAGTTGTGTTTTTTCTGCGTGCAGAACACATAAGTTAGTAAGCTGGGGACTTAATGGTCGCGTCGTATCCAGGTACAAAAAGTACACACATCTGCTGCATGTTTGGATAGAACAAAAAGTTCCCACCCACGTGTCATATCACAAGCGGAATGTAAGAGAGGTCGGCTTTCAGAAATACAGTGTTTAATTATTTAAGCCGCTACAGGGTATATAGTATGTGTTTAAAGTGTCAAAGAGCAGCACTCATTAAAACCTTATCGACTAACAATCAAAAGCTAATTTCTATTTTACGTCATAATGTGTGCTGTCAACATAAAATAATGGTTAATTCACAAGAACATTAAACTGACAAGAAAACGACGGCAAGTGTACATTAAAATTCAAACCGAAATTTCATAAATGATAAAATATTGAGGAAAATTCGTACATTTAGCTTTGCTATGTATCAGCACAATACATTCCAGTCCCTGCATTGACTTTAATGGAATTTAACCCTTTAAAGACGAAGCGTATCTGTTTTATATAAGGACTCAGTGCGTACCGCGCTGTAAACACTCTCCACTTCGGTTATAAAAACCAGTCCCTTAATGTTTTATAAGGCAAAAGTTGCTGTTTGTTCTGAGATCCGTACAAAACACATAAACGCAATGAGGGCATCACGTAGAATTTTTTAATATTAAACCTGGTGGTATGTAAAGTTACCTCTAGGCTTTAAAAGGTTAATATGCAGAATCTCTTTGAAAGTATACTCTAGTACAAAATTAAATTTAAGGTCATATACTCAAAACAGAGACTTCGCTTTATTCAACAGCAGAAATCACTTTCCAATTTTCACAAAAATAAAAAACAAATGAAAAAATAGTAGACAACGCGTTATAACTAACAGGCACAGAAAACGATTTAAACCATGTACTGGTTCAAAAATGATGTAACAATAAAATCAAGAAGTTTCAGAAATCTGTTAAGTTAGTTGCAAAATTAATTGGAATTACAGCAACTTAAACTGATTTTTAAATCTTTCCATACATATGCTGATTTTACTCTTACAAATTTCTACTATGTTAGTCCTGCAACGTCCCACACTGGAGTTCAGTATTTCTCAGTTAGAACATCTGTCACCTTTTTATCTCCCACATGACGTGTTGGTGCCTTATCTGAAGCTGAACGTAGCACAGCGACGTAAAGATCATCTCTCACCGAAACTTATTATTTAATGCTATATTCTATGATAAAAAGAGAACTGTTAACAACTCAGCAGCAAACAAAACATGCAGTTAAACGTATCGTGTGTTTTCTCCACCAAGTCTATGGAAGAGCAGACACAGGTATCAACAAAGGGTTTAAAGTTACATCAAGTTTTAATCGCACTACGTATGAACTGTAAAATATATACGATAAACAATGAACGGAAACAATAAAGGAATCTGGAACTGTCCACCGGGTAAACAAGAAAGAAAGTACACTCTTTTAATGACAGCCCAGACCGAAACATGTAGCTTTTAAGGAAAAACACAGTTGTGTTACACAATTTGATACCGTTTTGTATATTATTCTGAAGACACGACGGGATGAATTATATTAAGTCACATCTGCGACAACACGACAGTTAGGTTTTTTGAGACCCACCGTTACAAAAAAATCGCGTTGTCAAAACAACAACAACAACAACAACAACAACAACAACAACAACAACAACAACAACAACAACAACAACAACAACAACAACAATAATGTTTGGCGCGATGTGTTCACACTTTTTGGCCGAGACCGCGTAACAGCCAAGACGCGTATGCGAAAAGTTCGCGTTATACAAACAGCGTTCACCTGTTCATCAGTCGCGTTATAGCCAATTCACATTAACACGCGCGACAGCAGAAATGACTGTTCCGAAACGATATTTTCTAAGAGCTTCTTTCTTTCGTTCATGAATTAACCTTTTAAAGCCTAGCGGTAACTTTACGTACCACCAGGTTTAACATTAAAAAATCCTACGTGGTGCCCACATTGCGTTTATGTGTTTTGTAAGGATCTCAGAACAAACACCAACTTTTGCCTTATAAAACATTAAGAGATTGGTTTTTATGACCGAAGTGGAGAGTGTTTACAGCGCGGTACGCACTGAGTCCTTATATAAAACAGATACGCTTCGTCTTTAAAGGGTTAACATTAAAAAATTCTACGTGGTGCCCACATTGCGTTTATGTGTTTTGTACGGATCTCAGGACAAATAGCAACTTTTGCCTTATAAAACATTAAGAGATTGGTTTTTATAACCGAAGTGGAGAGTGTTTACAGCGCGGTACGCACTGAGTCCTTATATAAAACAGACACGCTTCGTCTTTAAAGAGTTAAATGCAAACATTTCCCACCCCTTGGTGTCGTGACATTGTCTCTGCTCCTGTGTTTAGCACTAAGAAACGGAGGACTTCACAGGTACAAGAATTCGATCTGCTCTGATCAGCTTCATGTATTTTTGACGTCGATCTTCCCTAGAACGTCCTTCCAGTTATCAGCTCTTTGGACCTGCTCGCACTATGCATGTCACTTGAACCTTTACTGCATAGGGGCGAAATTACTACTTTCTACGTAGCGTCGTATTCCTGCTTAGCAATCTGGGTGTCACAGGCTCAAATCTTGGCCCGAAAACAAATTCTACAGTCGCAGGATTTCCATGTTACCTCACCATCTATAGGAATGCGGGAACTTAGATTGAACAACAGTACTTTTATTCCACTTTCTACCCACTTCATTATTCATTAACCGTAATATCATTCAATTCTACAAAGTGTTCGGATGCTGAAAGCATCTTTAAGTAAACCACGAATAAGTAAATAAACAAAAGTACATTTCACAGAAGTTTACACGCTACCTACATATGCTTCGTTGCATCTGTTGCTGTTTCTGATATGGACAGCTAATTTACATGGTCTTGTTTGAACAGAACCCGTAATAACAAACCATGGGTTTCCAATTCAATAACTTTCACAACCTGACATTTAGACTCGAAAGAAGTTTAATTAAAACTGGAATATTTCGCAGCTGATCAATCCAGTGCCACATTGCACGTGCTAATTCATAATGCTTCAATTTACTACTGACAACACTCTTCCCAAAGCATACTGTTTCCAACAACTTTCTGGATTAAAGAATGTCACTCCGTTGTGTTGTTTATACTACAAAAAATAAATCGGTGTCTATCAAAACACAACTAAATTCGATTTATTGTACATAACTACATGTTTCGACCTATCTCAGGTCATCCTCACTTTCACAGGTTGTCTTTAAAACATATTAAAACATATTAAGGAAGAAATATTTCTTCTCTAACATGTTTTGAAAACCAACTGTAAACCTCAGAATGACCTGAGATAGGTTGAAACATGTAGTTATATATAATAAATAGAATTCAGTTATGTTTGGATACTGGTTTTTTAAAACACGTATCGGTGTCAATGGCGTTTAGTGGATACGCCTAAAAGTAAAACTAACAGTCCTCCGCCCCAGTAGCCAAAACACTATTCACTAGAACAGCTAGAGTTTTACATCTTTCATCTGGATGAGAACGAGATCTGGTGGTGTCACGTATCTGAATTCGCCCCATCAGAAGAAAGAGAGACGGAAATGCCACCGCTCGGAAGAAACGGCGTCAGTGAGGGTTGAACGTATTATGGGGGCGAAGTCCCTGTGAATAGCATCACGCTCCAACAACGACGGGTTTTAACGATGCTATCCTCAAATCCACCTTAACCATTACCAGTAAATCAAGGCATCAGACATGTAAGACGCCTGGTGTTGCTACGAAGTTGACACTACTGCAGTTAGCAACAGCGATTTAACATCTCCTCTTAACAGGTACTCTGCATCCCCACCCCTCCAAACATTTTTATTCAATTCCAGAATCTGAGACATTATTTCTCCCACCGTTACAAGAGAACTGTTTTTACGACGTGCGAAATTATAATGACGTCATCATTTTCCCGTCGTCTATTCCTTTTCTGTCAAAATTACACAGCGCAAGCAATGAGCCCATTAGGATGGAACATTTGTAACAAATGTTTGCAGAAGTTAAAACTTTGTACGTGAATAACAAAACAAGAATCGACTTTTTGTAGCCCCCTCTGTGCAACAATGCGACACAGCACCACACACTTGCCTATTTGCATATCACCACTGGGATTACCCAAGTCATAAATAACAGTGTTGTTCTTTTGTTTCTGGGTAACGCCATTATTTACTTCAACTTGAAACGAGACAGTTTATGGTGGTGGTACTCTCCATTACAGGAGCGTTTTTAAGTTACTGAAAGCTATTTCAAAACTAAGCACACAAGACAAGTGTGAGATGATTGAATGTAAAGTGCGGATGTCTAAGTAAGCAGTTGAAAGCAATTCATTTTAACCTTTTAAAGCCTAGCGGTAACTTTACTTACCACCAGGTTTAACATTAAAAAATTCTACGTGGTGCCCACATTGCGTTTATGTGTTTTGCACGGGTCTCAGAACAAACAGCAACTTTTGCCTTATAAAACATTAAGAGACTGGTTTTTATAACCGAAGTGGAGAGTGTTTACAGCGCGGTACGCACTGAGTCCTTACATAAAACAGATACGCTGCGTCTTTAATAGGTTAAATTACCGGAAAAAACAGTCACACAATAGTTTCAGACAAACTGTACTCAATGACATCGGTTTAAGCCAAGTTACTCTGACGGGCCCCAAATGTCCTTTGTTCTTGAGCACGAAACACCGTTCGTAGCAAATTCTGGAATCACCATAATCCCGCTGTGTGTATAATCGACTATTTCAGTTTTTGTTATTTTAAACACAACACTTTCCACCGTGCACCGTTTATTTTCTCTACAACATGTTCCGGCCGCGTACGCTGGTCATCGTCTGGTAGAACTTACAAGGTCATAAAAAGATACATGTATGTTGCGGTGGAGGCCTCATGTATAGCCTTAACATAAAAAGCATGAAATTATCCATTATTCCACATAAGGAACACTACTTAATCAAATGCATGTATTCCAGTAGATAAAATAGTTCTTTAATAGTAATACACGGACAATTTTAACTACTGAAATATATTTATTTAAATACATATTGTTCCTTATATGCAATAATAGGTAATTATATAGTTTTATATATTTTCACCGTAAAGGGGAGGCCTCTACCTTAACATACGTGTTAGTCTTTATGACCTTGTAAGTTCTGCCTTATGATGGCCGGCGTATGCGACCGAAACATGTTGTAGAGGAAATAAACGGTGCTTGTGACAAGTGTTGTGTTTACTCTGACAAAAACTGGAATAACTCTTCGTAGAATTCGAGAGAGTATTCACCCTAAAGTCTTTTTCGGACAAAATTTTGAAAGAAGTCAGATACGATGTGCCAATCAGGTGCCAAAAGGTATTATTATTATTATTATTATTATTATTTACGTCATGTTACATCAAATTTAGCCCTTAGCTGCTTCTCATCATGGGAAACCGCCTCTTACACACCCTGTAGAACCATCCAGGAACACCTGACTGCGCTTGTGTATGTCTCTCACGCAACTATTTTTAACTCCGCTACAAAATTCAAATGATTCCTGAATAATAGCTGAAATGCACGCACACGTTATACTTCTGGTTTACATCAGATATTCGAAATATTGACACTTGAAGTGGGTTGATTCAGTCACACCAGGTTACCATGCCAGCACAGGACAGCGTTCTCATCTGCGGATGATTGATATAAATAAATGCCAATCCACCCTTACAAGTGACGTCTTACAGTCGTCAATACAAAGGTTAAAATGCGCCACAGATATATCAAAACATCTTTCCAATTTATAGAAGATACGGATAATAAATCAAAGTTTTGTATAAAAGAAACAGATTAAAGCAGGCAGCCCAACGCAATTACATTTTATTGGCAAAGCCCTTATATCTTTTGTTTTTAGAATACGACCTACGTGTTTCTGTTCTTCGTGGGTAATCATGAGGTTATTCATATAAAAATAAAGGGACCCATTAAACTTCGAAAACATGTAGCTTCTAGTACAAAAACAAGAAACACCTGTTTCTCCAATAACATGTTAGTTGTACAGGATGCGACAATAGGAAGTGACTATTGTCAGAGAGCCGTTTTGACAACTTGGGTTGAATATAAGAAACAAAAATCACACAGTATCAGTAGTAAAATTTCAGTTAGCGTATACTTCTTATTTTTTAAAAATTACATCTCCTAAGTGGTCTACCCGGCACGCCATAAGTTCCTGTAACTGTAATGAGAAATTAAACACAACTTCGTTATCAGAAGTTTATCAGTGGCTCTAATTTGGACCCTGACGTGTTCTTTCGTCCCTTAACGCGATGACATTCAGAACTGAACTGCAATTAACGTACTGCAAGGTTAGGGGCAAGTTGTGTGCCTTTGTGCAGTTATGGTTACTTTCCCATCGCGATTACAGGCATGTACTGCATACCACAGAGACCAATTAAGATACGTAATTTTTAAGGATTAAAAGGTGAATATTAAAAGGCATTTTACTGCTGATAGTCCGTAATGTTTTGTGTTTCTTATATTCAACACATTTCGTCAAAATACCAATATGAAAATCGTCACGTACTGTTGTTGCACCCTACACTACCTGCTTTAACCCTTTAAAGACGAAACGTATCTGTTTCATATAAGGACTCAGTGCGTACCGCGCTGTAAGCACTCTCCACTTCGGTTATAAAAACCAATCTCTTAATGTTTTATAAGGCAAAAGTTGCTGTTTGTTCTGAGATCCGTACAAAACACATAAACGCAATGTGGGCACCACGTAGAATTTTTTAATGTTAAACCTGGTGGTACGTAAAGTTACCGCTAGGCTTTAAAAGGTTAATTGATGATGACTTGCTGCCAACACAAAGGGATACACAAAGTTTTTATGAAAGAAACTAACTGCCTGTTTTAAAGAACTGACACTCCATCCAAATAAAATGCAAAGTTACCTTATTAAAAGACAGCATTCAAAACGCCAGAAAAAAAACCTGAGTGTAGTACAAAACGAGAAGCGGGGGGACAAGGCGGAAGTGAAACACAAGAGAACGCCGGACTAAAGCACATTCCCCTGTCCCCTAATAGGGCGAGTGCCGTTTCAATTTTAAAAGCACACCGAGTACATCAGCAGCCTCATAGATATTAACCCCCCCCCACACACACACACTCTCTCTCACACTCTCACACACACTCACACACTCAGCTCCAACAAAAGTACTTGCAATTACAACGACCATCCATTCCTGCTGACTAGATGAGCTGTGTACGTAGTACGAATGGCTGGTGATGACAAGCAGTACTACTACAACAACAGTTTTGTACCTTACAAGCAACGAGCACTCCAATGAAGATGCTGGGGGCGACAGGACTTACAGAACGGCCCAAATGAAAGTCAACTTACCAGGGTTTCAACTGCAGGCAGACGTGCCGTCAGCAGATTATTTATTTGACTATGTACAAAAAAAAATCCCCCTCTTTCTGGAAGCCATGCACTCATTACTGAGCTTATGACAGTACGCCACTGCATTCTACCACAAGCCAGTTGAATCAACACCCTCACATTCATCTGTGTTTCCATTCAATATTATTCCCGAATGTATGCCTAGCCGTAAGTACCGCAATCGATCTCATTCCTTCAGGTTTTCGGGCTCAAATATTGCACGTATCTCCCATGTTGCTATATATGCCACACGTCCAGCCCACTTCGTCCTACACAACGTGACTGCCCCAATAATATACAATAATAACACAAATTAGAAAGGCCCTCCACATACATTCTTTATAAGCCTGTTATTCAACGACGCTATAGCGTCGGTGACAGACGAATAATTCAGTCACAATACTCAGTCCAACAAAATGCACTGTGTTGGACACGCTGAACACAGTGCATTTTGTTGGACTGAGTATTGTGAGTTGATTATCGGCAGTGCAGGAAATTAATATTGAATGAAACAGTATTGATGGTGGAATGATACTGACAGGGGAAAGCAAAAGTACTCGGATTAAAACCATATCCCCAATGCAACTTGGTCCACCACAAATCCCAACATGGGCACTAAATCACAATGAACACGCAAACACGCGGCAGGTGTACCTGCGTATGAATGCTTGCCAGATAAACCACTCGAGAAAAACGCACCTGTCGAATATGGCAGTCGCGAGAACCCGGCTTTGGTAACAAGAGCTGAAGAGTCAGGTTTCACTGACCGAAGTCAACGCAGGGATGTTCGACAAACAGAAAATACAGTTGTTCATATATTGCTCCCACAAAATATCTGGACTGTTCGACATTAAACAATAAAAGGCACAACGACCAGCGTGAACACTGTATGTACAGCAACACTTCATTTCTGCCGTTCCCTTTGTATTTTTTTCCTTCTTTATGTCTGTTTCTAACCAAATCTGACTTTTTCCTACTGATCTCTTTACTTCGTTCCCTAATCCTTTTAGTTCCGTCTTCTCGCTCCCGCATTCTGTCTCTCTCTCTCTCTTACCTTTGTTAAGTTCTGTTCTAGTAAACTATTCTTTCCCGACATAACGAATGCAGAACAAAAAGGAAAGCATAAGACTTTTCCTTGCGCTTCTAATAAAGAAGAACACAGACGACAAATCTGGAACAAATCTACTAAAATCCTTCTATGTGTAACTGATTTCAGACGGGAAATTTATGCCAGAAAGGATACGTGCCTTCTTCAATAATTTACGAGATAGCAAAATCACATACGAGATCACGTGGGGTCGGTCGAAGAGCTCTGTTTTCTACATGAAAAGCCGAAGCACTTTGCACAATTGCCTTCCGGGGAATTCGCGGCGTGCCAGCGGCATTATCATCGTGCACATTATTTCTATGGGTGCGTGAGACGGTTGGCCAGTGCTTCATCACTTTACGGGTTGCCTACTGTAAGGCCCTGCCTCATACGGCAGTTTATGAAACATTTGAAACTGTGCGCGCGTAATACTGCATGACGTTACGGACAAATCTGCTGATTTCATTTTTAGATATCGTACAGACTGTGGCTACAGCCTTGTGCCTCAATACGCAGACTCTACAGACGGCGGGCTGTAGTTCTTGGTAGTCCAAACAGACGTTACTGCAAGCCAGCCTTCTCCTACACAACTTTTAGCTTATGGATGGAGAAATCCATTCGGCAGCCATAATTGTTAGACATTTATACGAGAAGTCTGTAATTTATGGGCAATGACGCGGGGTTATAGAGTTTAAAGCATTTTTACGTAACATATTTTGGCAGTAATTAATGTCTGTAAACATTATTAATGTATCGATTTGAAAAACATATTCCCTGTAATTAGCGTGCCATAAGTAGGAACACAAATTACATACTGCAACGATGGCATAAGTGAACATTATCATCAGAATGCTATCCATGAAAGTGGGCGAGATGGCCGAAACGTGTAGAAGTAGAATGAGAAATATTTTTAATGTGTTCCATGTCCGTGCACTATATGATACAAAAACACTGATCACCAACATATGCACAAAGATAGTTTTATCATCAATTGTAACACACTCCTACATGTTTCGACCCTACTGGGTCATCTTCAGGGAGAAACTTTTTTATCGTAACACTAAGGTTGCACTTTATTCAGGGAGAAATTTTTGTTATCGTTACTCTAAGGTTGCACTTTATAGTTGAGTGAGAATGTGCTGTTGACTGTGTACTGCGTTGTTTTTGGAGGCGTGAACTCGCTGCGGTCCGAGCTTGCAAGCCGGGACCACAGAGAGTAATGAGAAATATATTTGTCATGTAAAATAATATATCTGTTGTACGCGAATTTGAATACCTTGTTAGGTGCATTACTCGATTAAAACAAATGAGTCAGCTGAGCACGTACAGCACTGGCAAAGAATGAATATTTCTCTGCTGCTTGACGTGCAGTGCCTTCTGCCTTCGTATGGGAAATATGGCGGCGAATCAAATACGCTCCCAATCCAAGAAAATTTGTTTCGCTTGCCACTTTGGGCTCGCGTACCAAATGTTTCCCATCCCTATTCTGGGTAGCGCCAAGTAATTTAGCCTATGATACCAACACCAGCACATGTTCGTGTGGTGTACAGATGTAATCACTACAGACATATAACACCGTGCATTCAAACAATTATATTTAACTCAATTCATCCTTTCAATTAAGTCTGAAACGTAATTTCATGGTATATATATAATTCTGGCGTTCAATTACAGCTCGTATGTTTTTGCAATAGCTGGTAAACAGGCTTACACTAACGAAAACTCGGAATTAACATCACTAAATTAGAAGAGCAGGTGTCTGAATATGGCGGTGCATGTATCCAAAATTTGTCACGGGACACGGGGAGCAAATTTATTTATAAATTCAACCGACAGATACAGCCTAAGCCCGTATATAAGGCGTCTCCGAATAAAACGGGACTAAAGCTTTCCAACTGGGAAATTTATAGACAAAATCAGAAAATTTGGAAAACTGATAAAAACGTTGAAAAAGTTTCAGAGAGGCGGATATAAAACTAAAAATAATATATAACTGACCTTACGTACCGTATGTAAGTACTTAAAAACCTACACAGTCTTACTGGTCACCATTTACTGGGAAATGACGTGTCTCTTCACGTGTTACTGGGAAATGACGTGTCTCTTCAAGTGTTACTGGGAAATGACGTGTCCCTTCACGTGTTACTGGGAAATGACGTGTCTCTTCATGTATTACTGGGAAATGACGTGTCTCTTCATGTGTTACTGCGAAATGACGTGTCTCTTCACGTGTTACTGGGAAATTCCGCAAGTCCTCGCTTATAAGGCCACACCTCCTTGTCTGTGCGCCTACTTCCGAAAGAAATCTCGCATTATATTCGAGTTTACAGGTTATGTGCGCTGTCACAGATAGGCATATGTACTGCAGCCCTACCTTTACTCTGGCCGGTGACCTTGTCCCTCAGCACGTTGATCTGGTGCACGCGGCCGAACTCCTCAAACATCTTCCGGAGATCATTTTCGTCCATGGAGCGCGGGATCTGACCTACGAACATTTTGATGAAGTCTGGATCAGGCTGCTCCGCGCTGTTGACGCCAGTACTGCCGCTGCTGTTGTTGGTCATGTTGTTCACGGGGTTGTTCATCGTGCTACTGCAACAAAACCAATATAATACGGTATTACTTTATGATATAGAACGTGCTGATACACTTCAATGATTTGCAATGGAATTAAATTAAAATATAGCCTAACACAACTATACTTACTGGAAAGAAGACGGGGAAATGTACGCATAACATAACACACAGACGAGTTTGTGTAACCACTGTTGCAGGGAAAAGCAGTAAACATTATAATATTCTAGGTGCGTGTTTGTAGCCTTAGTAATCCAGCATGCAATGCGCATGTGCCCTATTATATTGCCATCTGTGGCCTGTCTGGCTCTAGCATATTTTTCCACATTATCTCACAAACGGCACAATTTTCTGGAAACCCTATTTAATATAAAATGTGTTTTTTTTATATTCTCTACAGCTTTTGTCTGAAACATTTCTTATTCTAAGACGAACTGAGCGACATATCACCATAAACGTACACAGCACTTCATGTAAAGTACCGGTTATTCTTGTCAGATTTTAATAAAACTTGAACTTTCTCGAGACATTTTAGAAAAACACTCAAATATCAAATTTTGTAAAAATAATCCGTCCAGTGGTAGCCTAGTTGATCCATGCGGACAGGCAGACAGACAGACAGGCAGGCAGGCAGGCAGGCAGGCAGGCAGGCTGGCAGGCAGGCAGGCAGGCAGGCAGGCAGGCATGACGAAGCTACAATCACTTTTTTCCAATTTTACGAATGCGCCTAAAAACAATATTTTGTTTTTCAATAAGCTATATGTTTCGCCCCTAACGGGTTACCACCAGGCTTTATATAACAATATACAAAAAAGACGTTTAAATACTATTCATAACAAAAACATTGTTTTTCCAATAAATACAGCTGTGTTAGGCTCTAACATTTAATTTACTTGTATCTTACGTAACACAGCGGGGCATCACATGCCAAGTTCCAACTCACTTTGCTCTGTTGCGAAAGAAATGGCAAGACATAACACATACAATGCTTGCTGTATTTTATATTCAACAACGGAGTCGTCAGTTTCTGTCTCTTTGTTCTTATTCAAGACGAAATTGCAACAATCCTAAACGAAGTGCAAGCACAGAAAACTCCAGCCCTGAAACAATCCTGGCAGAAATATACCAAACGTTTCCTTTCCAGCCGACGAACGTTCTTAACACTTGAAACAAATTATCCGGCCGTTCTACATTCCAAACTCCGAACCGTCTGCGAATGGAACAGCGCCGTTCTGACCGTACGAACTTCTGAAGTGGAAGTGGCACAGTCGATATTCATTTAATGTTCGGTCTCAAAACTATGAACGCTTCGATATGTTCTAAGTTCAATAACTACTAGCAACCACCCTACCTATAAAATATCAGAGACAAGATACGCAACTTCTTCTACAACATAAAATCCTTCAGTCTACGCCTACCCTTTCCCGCCCTGTCTACCCAAATGCTGCCATGAAAAATACGTAAGCATAATGTAAGCTAACTGCTGCATCCAAAAAAAAGAGAGAGACAAGTGTTTGATGTAACGGTGCCGTTGTTCAGTAAGATTATGTAGCATCGGTGGTACATGCATAAAACCTGAGTATGGAGCACTGGTGGGTTCAGATTAACAAGGAAAAACCATAGTAGTATAGCCTGGGATCGAATATAGGCATCCTCCGCGTTGACAGGCTGGCAACTAACCGCTTGGTCCATGGCACGACCCACAGTCATGTCCAATGACGGAAATTTGGTATTAGCGATGCTACTGCGAAGTTAATTACGTGTTAAAAGAAAGTCGAACTAACAGCTTTACGGGCAGACACCGCAATTTTCCAACTATTACACGGGTTTAAGACATTCAGTATGTGTAACTAACAGCTTTACGGGCAGATACCGCAATTTTCCAACTATTACACGGGTTTAAGACATTCAGTATGTGTAACTAACAAACACGACAGCAGTTAAAGTGGTACCCCGTCTGCCTGACATGCTACATTATAAAGATGGTAATTATAGTGACCAATAGTGTGAAGCCAGTTGACGATATGTAATGGTTTCAGTGGTCAATGTACACAGCCACAAAAAAAGGCGACACAGGACACTAAGGTCTCCTTTCCACTATGGTCACAGGAAGCAAAAGGCAGAGTGGTATCACGGCAACCACAGTACAGGAGTGATCAGAACTTACGTTGCCTTTTCAACACGAGGAGAAAGACATATGAAGGTGTCATGCCACTGTTAAGTCACCAAGTACATTAACTGTGCTGGTGTGATCAACCTATTCACTTTAAGGGAGACGACCTTGCAGGCACAGTAACTGATGAAGTTGTTGTTGTTGTTGTTGTTGTTGTTGTTGTTGTTGTTGTTGTTGTTGTTGTTGTTGTTGTTGTTGTTGTTGTTGTCGTCGTCGTCATCATCATCATCCGAATTTCTCACTTCTCAGCATTAGCTGGGAAATATTCACCTATCCTGGGATGTATCATCAACAGGATTAGGCTCGGTGGCCTTATGCGTAATTTAGGAAATCCTTACAATTGAACATGTGCCAAGAATTACCACTTTTTGCATCTGTATATATGTGTTTGGGTGCAGGTTAAGTCTCTTTAGGCTTTGTGACAGTGACTTTGGAATTATTCCCGTAGCTGAAATTACTATCGGGACCACTTGTACTGCGTCCTGCTTCCACACAACACGTATTTCGTTCGCCACTTCTTGGTATTTGTTTTGTTTTTCGGTTATTGTTTTGGCGAGATTGTGTGTATTTGGAATAGCCATATCTATTAGGAAGATATTTTTTGTTTTCTTGTTAGTGAAAGTTATGTCAGGTCGGTTGAAAGGTATTGTTCTGTCCGTAATAATGCTGCGATTCCAGTACAGTTTGAAGTTGTCATTCTCCAGCACGTTTGCTGGTTTGTACCTATTGTATGGGCATTTGTGTTCAGTTAGTTCAGCTGCTTCTGCCAGTTTCTGGCGTATAACTTCCGCTACTTCATCATGTCTTTTTATATACGCGGTAGGTGCCAGTTGTTCACATGTTGCATTATTATTATTATTATTATTATTATTATTATAAGGATGGAGATTACTAATCAGACATGTCAGGTTCTCCCAGCGGTGCTGCTGAGAATTCAAGTCTTCTTGGATGTTACTCTGAGTAGACTGAAGAACACCAACGTTTACAACGA